>PVKM010021116.1:0-22622 GCA_004027735.1 Carollia perspicillata
GACATGATGGGAACAGAATTTTGGGTTGGCAGCCGTGCATGCATCCAATGCAATGCAAGGCGGAAAGACCAAAGGTAGGAACTCTACAGCTGTTGTAGTAAAATGCAATCAAACCAGACATGATAACCTTGGAAGGGGTAGTGGCAGTGGTACTGGGAATAGAGAGAAAGATTCTACATGAGAAACATTTTAAGGCAGGCGATTCTTGCCAGGGGACAGCAGAATCCACTGAGGACCTTTCCCCACCCAGACAGCCTCCTTTGACTACCCGTGCACCCGAAGATTTGAAACTTGGAGAGAATCTCTGGCAGTGAACCTCTGTTACTGGCACAGGCCTTAGATCCCTCAGAGACGTGGGGCTGGAAAATTGAGAGCCACTGTTTTAAGGAAAGAAATGACAGGATGTGGGGGCAGGCTGGGCATGGTGATTTAGCCCTGAGATTTCTATCTCGGGACAGTGGAAGATTAGTTGTTACCAGTGGGGGGGAAATGGTATACTCTGGAGGTGTTAAGTTTATACCATTCAGCTTGGTTATAAAGCACTTAAGCAATGTAACTCTGTGGCTGTGGGGAGTGAGAGGAAAAATTTTAGTCTATAAACATTACATAGAGTCACAAAGCATGAGGACATATTCTTCCTTAAAGGGTTTTTTTTTGTTTCTTTCCCCTTAGCCTAGGGAAATGAGCTTTGGCTTCCTCTGGAGAAATTATGATGTGTTCATGTGAGTTTAAAATTTTATGTCTAGAGAAATACAGTTGATTTAGTTACTTGGTGCTGTTCTAAGGAAAATACGCACCACTGATTCTTTGATCAAATTTGTGTTTAGGTTCAGTTTAAAAACAAAACTCATGAAATAATTTTGTAAATGAACAAAGCACCAGTGATTATGGTGTCAATAGTTTGCCTTTGGGAAGAGTAAAATAGTTACAAAACTCAAATTTGGTTTCATTTCTGTAACCCGGCTCCCAAGACATTGCCAGAATGCCTTGACATTTAACTAGGTAAGTATATGTGAAGTGCAGATTTCTTTAAAAATTCTTCAGGCTTTTCTGCAACATTTTTTTCCCTACTGTCTTCTGACCCTCTTGTTTTTGAGTTTACAAATTATTTAAAGTGCTTTATGGAAAATAAACTTAATGGGAGAGATAATAAAGTGGAGTCATGAATCTTTCCATTTAATTATCTGTCTGTGTAAAATATTATACCTCACACTTGGAAAATGGGAAGCATTGATTTTTCATTGAAAAAGACTCAGAAAAATTATAGACTGGTTGATTTTAAGTAAAATGAGTTGATCAACTAACAACAAAAAATGATAGTACACATTCCTTATTCAAGGCTCTTTTGGTTTCAAAGCACAGAAAACTACTCCAACTAGTTAAAATAAAGGGATGATGTAGTATAAGGATGCACAGGTCTCAGAACTCCAGGAAAAGCTGAGCAGCCAGGCCTCAGAAATGTCAGGAACCAGGGCAGTGCTTGGACCACCACTCACTCCTCTCGTATCTCAGCTCAGGACTTGTTTCTCTCTGAGAATATCTTTTACAACAGCTTTGTTCTACTCCTTTTATGGTTTTGTGGGTTTTTTTTTTTTACATTTAACTTTATGTAGAATTTATTTTGGCATGTGGCGTGTAGTAGACATGTAACTTTATTTATTTTCTCAAATAGCTGATCGTCTCAGCATTACTCGTCAAATAATCCTCTTGGCGTGCACTGTCTGTTAGATGGATGAGGCTGCCTGGAATGCCATGTGAGGAGATTCCAAAGCCGTATCTGGGTTCAGCAGGAACGCATGCTAGTTCATTAGCGATGTCTGCAGTGAGTGTGCTGTGGCGAGGTACAAACACATGCTTCCTGTCTGCCACGGTCAGAATGACCTGTCCTTCCCTGATTGATTTGAAATGTACCGTATTTTATATACTTAATTTTTTACATTTTGTGATCTGATCCTGGATTGTGTTCTATTTGAGTGTTTTTGTAACATACCCCCCTGTATGTTGTACCTTTAACATTTAATATGTGGATGGCTCAAGTGGACTGTACCAGTCAAGAAAGATTTGAAAAATAACAATAAATAATTGCACAGTGGTATAATTACTTATTTCTTCAGATAAGATTTGAAATCATTTTATCATTCTTTAAAAAAAATCCTTAGGGATTTTTATTAAAATTGTTCTAAATTCATAAATTAATATGAAGAAAACTAATGTCTTTGTAATATCTTTCCTAGTTGTTCTACCGGAAATCTGGACCTCACTCAACTATGTTGCAATCATGTGGCAAGGTGTATGGGGTGTTCAGATGAGCCAGGCTTAGATCAGGTACTCACCTTGGAGCCAGGGAATAGGGCAACCTCTCCTGGTTCTGCGTTCACTGAAAGTGGGGGTTTCTCAAGGGATAATCAAAGTAATGTTACCAGAATAAGGAGAAATGGATACGAGGCAGACATAAACAACAGATGTCCACTACGATGTCCTATAATCAGATTAAATGAGAAACTTCCATATTAATCGATTTAGGAACTTTATAGATAATGGCAAAGGGAAAGCAAGAAAAGTACAGGTTAACTAGCTGGAGCATTTCAAAAACTCTTGACACTCCAAAGTGAATAATAAATTATTCCCAGGATTTATTTTAGCACATTTTGAACATCACTTTCATGTGAGTTCCAAGCAACTTTGCAAGTATGCATTATGATTATTATTTTATAACTAGGTCAACAAAAATGTATAGAGCTCAGGGATAGACCTTGAAGTTAGACTGAGATGGAGGAAAATTATTGTCTATCAAAATAGACATACACAGTTTTTTTGTGAGAATTATTTTGGTTGCAGAAACCCAAATGAGGCTAAGCAGAAGTGGAATATATTGCCTCATATAACTCCTAAGAGTGGGGGTGGATCTAGGTTTAGGTCCTAAGGGATCCGAAGGCTCAAATTATCTTGGCTGCAACAACTCCTGCTGTGGAGAGTCTAGTTCTATGTAGTCAGCTTAGATGGTGCCGGCAGTTCTGGAAATATACTGCCCTAACTTAGTAACCCTGTTAAAAGAAAAAAGAAAAGTCTTCTGGCACCCACATGGCAGTTTCTGGGAAGGACTCCTGAGTAGCACTGCTTTGTCTACCTCTTCAACCTATCATTATTTCCAAGATTTTGGACACTATGAGCTGGGTCTGTGTCGCTTGTTCATCACTGGTATGTTGAAATTGGCAGGCTTACCACACTATAAAATGTGGAATGGGGTAGTAGCTAGGCAGACTTATGTCCATTACAACAATGCAGATGCTAAAGCTATAGAACTTAAAATATTTTAATAGCTAAATTACAAATTTAAAAAATTAGGACAATAGAAATAATATTATTGGGTACTCTGCTAAGCTATTTACATGTATAATCACAATTATCACCTGTGCAGCAGGTAGCATCATACCTATTCTAAATATGAAGAAATTGACATCTGGAAAGACTCAGTAACTCACCCAAGGTGACAGTACTTGGATGGTGAAGGCAAGGTGTTACTCAGATTTGTCAGACTCCACAGCTCTTGGTGTTTACCATTATAACAGATTGCTTCTCTGATGGATCAGTTTAGGTTAAGAAATTAGCAAGCCTAAAGACCAACAGGATTTATTGTTATGATTGGCTTAATGTACAGGAAATTGTGCCCTGGTTTCTTTGTCGCTACTGTCTGGAGATTATTGTTAATGTCTCCCAGTCTTTTGGTTTCTGATTTTTTCATGCTGGACACAAATAGATAGTTATACGTGATTAATCAACTCATATTGAGTACCCACACTTGGCTGGGCACTCTGTGTATTTTTAAGTACCCAGAATGAGTTTATAAACGTTAATGAACTGCATAAATTAATCCAAATTATTTCATATAATACAGGTGATAAGACACATGCTGAAAGATCTTGGAATAAAGAATCACCTAATGTTAGGAATATGTTTTGGGTCAGGTGAAAGAAAGGCAGGACAAGGAATGCAGATGGGGGAGGTACGGAAGGTAGAGGTGTTCTGTGTGAGAGGAATGGCATGTCCAAAGGGCAGAGATGGGAACAAGCAAGTGATGTTCAAACTCCAGCTAATACAGAGTAGTTGATTTTCAAGACTCTGGTGCACCGACTTTAATAATTTTAATGTTTTATTAGTAAAAATGACACAAGTGACTTCTTAGATAAGTATTTTAACAATTTTGTTCATTTTCTGCTGCTTTGTAATGCCAAATCAAATTTTCTTTTGTAATTATTCTAGCCAAACATTTTTTTGTTAGCTCTTCCATTTTTAACTTATTACTATGTTATTTTACTTTTGGAAAACATCAATTTTAGCAAAGTAACATTCTCCAAACTGTATTTACCTTTACAAAAAAGTAGATGTCCAAATGAAACACAGTCTGTTTCATTGAACAGTAAGTGTCTTGGATTTGCCTCCTTATTCTGCTGTAATTGTTGACCACGAAAGATATTCAAATTATTAGCTATTTTCATTGCGATATGGGCAGTGTAAATTTTTTAAATCTCTAGTAATGGATACTATATTTTAGAGTATTAAGAACAAATCCTCTGTATTAATATCTTCAAAGATAACAAATTACATTCTGTGATAAAACTGCATTTATTTTTACAATGAACATAAAGTAAAAGTAATTGAAAAAATTAAGCTAGCTCTGGGAAAATAAAAATTCTGCAGAAAAACAACAAAAAAAGCTAAAGTGATTTTCTGAAAATCACTGTTTACTGTAGATTTTTTTTTAAGATTTTATTTATTTTTAGACAGGGGAAAGGAGAGAGAAAGAGAGGGAGAAAAACATCAATGTGTGGTTGCCTCTCACACACTTCCAACTGGGAACCTGGCCCAGGCATGTGTCCTGACTGGGAATCAAACCAGTGATCCTTTGGTTTGCAGGCCAGCAGTCCACTAAGCCACACCAGCCAGGGCACTATAGATGTTTTAATATTGATCTTTATCTTACAGTGACATACAGTTGATTTTTGTACTTGTTAATTTCATTCTAGGATACAGAATAATGACAGTACTCGGAAGATTAGTATTAATCATTTATACTGGAAAATAAAGAAATGACCTAATTTTAAATGCTCCCACACTGCTTTTTAGCAGCCAAATCTGGTAGGTAGTATCAAACAGCTGTGTTTGTATATATATTTCACATACAAATTTTGACAACAACATGTTTTCCTTGCATGATTTTCCTCTGCTTCTCTCTAAAAAGATTGTAGTCAAGAGAAAGAAAATTTAGTTCCCTCTTATTCCTCAATCACCTAAAGGTTTACTCCTACTATTCTCTTTTTATTTCTCATATTTCCTCCTACTTCCTCTGTGCTTGGGTCTCAAAAGGAGTCTAGGCTCATTAAGGCATGTCTAACCCTCACAATGTAGTTACAGAAACTACCTGAGACTTCTGGTACCAAAAATGATTTGGTTCTACACTGAAGCATGAGAGAACAAGATACTTTGGAAAAAAATACAGCAAAGCATATCTGACAGCCTTTAGCTCTTAATGTGACCTTAGAAAAAATAATTTCAGCAGTACAGGCCTTGGTGCCATCCAGTTCTCATATTTTACAATTCTAAATATGAGGTAGTCAGAGAAGGAAGAATCGTAGTTGATATAAATTGACTGTGTACAAATACATGGATTGTCAGAGAATTAGAATGCAAATTATTTTATTTTATCTTTTAAAGATTTTATTTATTTGTCTTTAGAGGGGAAGGGAAGGAGAGAGGGAGAGAAATATCAATGTATGGTTGCCTCTCATGCGTCCCCTGCCAGAACTGGCCTGCAACCCTGGCATGTGCCCTGACTGGGAATCGAACCACGGTTGTTTGGTTCGCAGGCCCATGCTCAATCCACTGAGCTACACCAGCCAGGGCAGAATGCAAATTATTTTTAATACTAAAAATATTTTAAATATAATTGAATCAACCTATGATCCATTCATTCCCATGGAACCTCAGGGTTTGTAATACCTTATTGTGAACTTCACTGTTGGGATAGAGAGGTACAGAAGAGCTGGTAAGAGATTTTAATGTTACAGGTTTGCAGATAAATCAGCTTTTGCCCTTCTGCCTTTCATTATAACTAGTAACTAATAACTATAACTAAAAACTAACACAGGAAGCTTTTTAAATGATCCTTTTCTCCAAATGGAAAAGAATCACTTAGAGAAGAGAGAAATATTGAGCCATCTAGATTGCAATTAATTTTATCCCCAATTATTGTGTAACTTGAGGTTTCTTCGTTGTTCTTTAGTGAATGAGGGCAAGACTCTCTTAATGAATATTGCAAAGAAAGGTCAAAGTCTATGACTCAGATGCCAAATAATCCCTTCTTTGTCCTTTGTAGTGTGAAAAAGCAGGAGAAATGTGGAAATTATTTGCATAAATATTATATTTATTTGTGTTGGCTACTGGTAAGCAATTTACTTGGTGATTTAGGAATTTAGATGCTAGAATATTTTGACAAGGTGGGGAATCAATTTCTTTTGCAGAGAAATTAATATATATCTCACTTAGCATTAGCACATTAGCATGAAATTATTTTTATGGTGGCATTCTGCTCCTCTGTACTGTGTTCTTGGCACCTAGCAAAGTGCCAGTGACATCACTGGTATTATGTATGTTTGTTAAATGAAAGAAGAATGGAATTATGGAACATTGAATCTTAAATATAAAAAGGGCATTTAAAGCATAGGTGACTTAAAAATGTTCTTGCAATACAATTTATTTTTTAGGCCCATAGAATTGAAATATAAGAAAAACAACAAATTTGTGATACATTAGGTTCAGGATATGGTTATTGCTAGGGCAGGAAGATGAATGGAGTCAGGGAGAGGTTCAGAGGGGCTTTTTGTTAGGAAACAACGGAACAAGTATGACAGTGTTAAGACTGATGAAGCTGGGTACATGACTATTCGTTATATTGTACACTACATTTTTAAACTGATAAGTACAGATAGTACACTTGACCTTAGCCAAAAGGCCGAGAAGCAATGTACACTACATTTTTAGCATATTAAAAATACTGGCCAGTATGGCTAAGTTGGTTGGAACGTTGTCCCACAACCAAAAGGTTGTTTGATTCCTGATCGGGGCACCTGATTGCGGGTGGTTGGATCACCAGTCCAGGTGCGCACAATACCCACCCCGGGCACATGTGGGAGGCAAGCAGCTGATGTTGCTCTCTCACATTGATGGTTCTTTCTCTCCTTTCCTCTCTCTCTAAAGGCAATGAGAAAGTGTCCTTGGGTGAGGATATAATTAATTAATTAATTCACAGTTTAAAAAATTTAGATAAAATAAAGTTGTCCAATTTTTTTATACTGGATCACTTAACTATCACTTTGATTAATTCTGATTCCTGTTAACCTTTTTAAAAATCAAAGTGTAATTAACATGTAATAATATGTTCTTAGGCATTCAGTTCAGTGAGTTTCGACAGTCGCATATATCTGTATCCGCTACATAAGCTCTAGAATATTAACATCACCCTCAGAAGTTTCCCTCATTGCCCTTCCCAGTCAGCCCTTTCCCCACCCTTACTTTTCTGATTTCATTCACCGTAAACCATTGTCTGTTCTTGAAATTTATAGGAATGGAATCATACAGTAGGTACCCCTTTGTATAAGGCTTCTTTCTCTTAACATCATGTTTTTGAAATTCATGGTTGTTACATGTAGCAGTAGTTGATTCTTTTTTAATGCTGATTACACAAATCCATTATACAAGTATACCATAATTCCTTTTGATAGACATTTGGATTGTTTTCAGTTTCTGGATACTATGAATGAGACTGCTATAAGCAATCTTGAGTTTAGTTTTCTTTTGTGTATGTGTGAATATATGTTTTTATTTCTCTTGGGTAAATATTTAAGAGTGGAATTGCTGGTTCATGGTTCATGTTTAACTGTATAAGAAATTGCTAAATGGTTCCTTAGAGTAGGTGTACCATTTTATACTCTCAACAACGTGTGAGAGTTCCAGTTGCTCCACAAACTTGCCAATGTAAGATATTATTAGTCTTTTCATTTTAGCCTTTTTAGTAGGTGTGAAGTGGTATTTCATTCTGGTTTTTAATTTCCATTTCCCTGGTGAATAAAGATAAGTCACCTTTCCATGTGTTTATTGGCCATTCAATGATCTTAAAAGTGTTTCTTCAAGTATTTTACGGTTTTTTTCCCCTGGGTTGTTTATCTTTTTATTATTGGTTTGTAGAACTCTATATATTCTGGATACAGGTCTGTCATCAGATGTGTGTATTGTGAATATTCCAGTCTGTAACTTGTCTACTCATTTTTTTAATCTTTTTTTCTTTTTTGCCTTCCTTTTTGTCTACTTATTTTCTTAATGGTGGATTTAGATGAACTGAAATTTTTTTTTCATCTTTAGTGTTGTGTGTCCTGTACAGCACATCTTTGCCTACTTCATGGTCATGAAGATCTGTGTTTTCTTCTAGAAGCTTTACTGTGTGTTTCAAGTTTAGACCTATGATCCATCTTGAAATAATTTTTATATATTCAGTATTTTTATTTGTTATTACTTTGTCCTCACCTGACCGATAAGGTTCTTCTAACCCTAAAGATGCTCATTATTCTCTCTGGAGGGTAATGACAGAAGACAGCTCTGTAACTTTTACCAAACACTTTACTGAATGAACACTGCTGCCACCTATTCATTATGTGTGTTTCCTCTTCAGTGATACCTCACTGAATCACAGACACATCGAGTTCTCTCGCTCTCTTGTAATAGTTACTCTCCATCACACTTTCAGGGCCTCCAAGGGCCTGGTTTTAAAGCACAATATTTAGGAAAGCCATAGCAAAACAGCATCTTGGCTTAAAAGTTGCCACCTGGAATATTAAAGTTTATGCATGGTTATTTAAAGGATTTAGATGTTTTTGCCCTGACCAGTGTGTCTCAGTTGGTTGGGCATTGTCCCGCAAAGCTGGGGGTTGCCATTTAATTCCTGGTGGGGGCACATGCCTGTGTGACAGTCCAGGTCCCTGGGAGGGGGTGTGCAGGAGGCAACCAATTAATGTTTCTCTCTCACTTCATTGTTTCCCTCTCTTTCTCCCTCCCCTACCATCTCTCTAAGATTAAATATATATATATAAAAGGGGGTATTTTGATGCCTTCTTTACTTTTTATTTAAATCTTGTGCAGTGTAGCATTGTAATGGTATTAAAGTCACAGAATTAAAAGGACTACTCACTAACACTAATTAATGGGAGAGCATGCACTGAGGTGAAAGTTGAACTCTTACAGCTTACGAGACACTCTTAAATGCAGATTTGTACATAAAACAGCAGGCTAACTTATTTTTGCAGTGTTGATATGCTGAATGGAGAGGAGGGAACAGTGGCAAAATTGAAAATATTAAGGGGATAAGAACATAAAATCCTTTTATATTGCTTAAGTAAGGTATTCATTTTCTCCATCTGAAAAAAATCTAAAGTTATTTAAGAGAAGAATATATTTTCAAGTTGGGGGAAGGTGGGGGACTGTTAGTATCATATTGGTTATTAACCATGTTAGGGTACAGACGAGAGTACATCTGAAAGGAAATGTTAATCCTGATAGATTGTGTTTGTTGTCAACAACATGCCAAAAAAACTAACCAACCAAACAAACCAAAAAATGTACCCTGGCTAACTATTCTCAGATTTTTCAGGGGGAAAAAAGGTTTAAATAGTTATTTCAGATTTCTTATTTGGAGGGTAATAATCTTGAGTCTGGTTAAACCATTTTCTCTGAGCAGTCAACACTTAATTATTTATGTGAAATCAATCAATTTTGCTGCTTATTTTCCTAAAATATTTCATCTCATTCAGGTTTCTCGTGCACTCTGGTTCTGGGTGGAGAATGAATTGCCACAATCTGCTGCATTTACTATGAGAAGGCAGATGCGTTTTAATATTTGCTTCAGCAAAATGTAATTAGAGAGATGAAACTGCTGCTACAAAATAACAAAAAAACCTAAGATTTAAATTATTTTTGAAATACCCACTTTTGCGTTATCCTTTCCACTAGGGAGAATGGTAGAGTTAGAAGTCTTGACTCCTATAGAATTCTGCTTTTTACATGTTTTTGACTTGCTGGCTGTTCATGCATGCTTTTTCCATGGTATTATCCCAGCAGTATCCCCTCAGCAGTAAGAGTAAGCTCTATAGCTGTTGTGGGCCACTACAGGCACAGCATGAGCTTTAATCAAGGCAAGAGCTAGGGAGTCAGTGGCTTATATGGTCCACGAGAAAGTAAAAGGTCCAGAAACCTATGGGTCAACAAAGTAAGGTTGTTAGCACAATCCAGGGTTGCCTGTCTTTTAGGGCAAGAAAAAGTACTCTTAAGCAGAATATTCTCAAGGGCATCTATGCCCGTGATGTATTCGTGTTGTATTACAGAAATAGTATTGGTTTTAAAGCCAAACAGACCTAGCATTGTGCATGATGTCAGTAAAATAATTTAAACTCCTTAAGCCTCAGTTTCTTTTTCAGTCAACTGATTGTGAAGGTTACATAAAATACTTTTTTTAATAGATTTTTATTTTTAGAGAGAGAAGCAGGGAGGGAGATGAGAGGGAGAGAAACATCAGTGTGTGAGAGAAACACAGATCAACTGCCTCTCTCATGTCCCCAACCCAGGACCTGGCTGTCAACCAGGTATGTGCCCAGACCCCAGGAATCAAACCAGTGACCTTTTCAGTGTGTGGGGCAACACCCAAGCCACTGAGCTACACCAGTCAGGGCAAAAATACTTTTTTTTAAGATTTTTTTTTTTTTTTAGAGAGAGAGGAAGGGAGGGAGAAAGAGAGGGAGAGAAACATCCGTGTGTGGTTACCTCTCTTGTGGCTCCCACTGGGGACCTGGCCTGCAACCCAGGCATGTGCCCTGAGTGGGAATCGAAATGGCGACCCTTTGGTTCATAGCCCGTGCTCAATCCACTGAGCTACACTGGCCAGGGCTCAAAAATACTTTTTATAATGTACCAAGCACATAATAGGCATTCAGAAATGCTAATCTCCTTTCCCTTCTATACTTCATACCTAGATGCAAAATTGTTTCAGGATCTTATTCTGCCTGTCTGGAGAAACTAGTGCCAGCTGGTTTAGGGGCAGATCAATGAAGCAACACAAACAGACAGGGTCCTGATTCATCTCCCTCGCGTGCACTCAATGTTTGGGTCAGGTGTCCCTATACTGTCAGCTCTTACCTGAGTATAACGTTCAATCATATCTTTTTGTTCCCAGCTTTTCTGAGATCCCTTACCAGCATATCAAATTTAACCATGATGTTGCCAAACCTCTTTGCGGTCATTTATTATTTGATTAAGGGGGTACAGCCTTTGGCCCTGTCTCCTCTGTGCTTTGGCTTTCTCATTGATTTGCAGGAGTAACTCCCCACATCTCCTCAGTTAATAGGCATTATTTTGAACGAACAAAAATTCTTACCTCTAAAGAGCTTATAATGGAAGGCAGTATGATGATTACTGTTCATACCTAATGTAGCTCGTGAATTTTATGCACTACTATTGACATATTTTTTTTCTTTTTTTTAAAGATCTAATTGGCTTTATTCAACAATTCAGGAATCGGACACCATCCTATGTAGTAAATATGAAGGTGCTCCTGCATTATTGGTAGCTCTAACAGTAATGTTAATTTTTGGATTTTTGCCTTTTCCACTTAAAACAATTTTCTTAAACCCTTTCTTTCCCCATTTTATTGCAATGCAAATCTGTTGTTTAGTGAGAGCCTCCCTCTTAATATTGTCTCATAAGCTAGAGATGAGTGAGGACTCTCCTTGGCTCCAAGTATGAGGAAGCAGAAGTGGGTCGTTAGCACTGTGACTCAGCGGCATTTGCTTCCACAGGGTCACTGGGGTCACCAGAAATCTCCCACCCGGCACCAGATTCACTGCGTTGAATGCCATCGGGTCTCATGCCATATATGGATTCCACTGCTCCTCAAAAGAAAAACTTGTTGGGACAGTAGTTTCTAAGAAGTCAGACTTTGCCACAATTCCTTTTAGACTTAGTACATCAAGCCTTTCCTAGCATAGATTTAAAATTCTCTCCGAAGCACAAATTCTTCAACAGGGACAGATGATTCATTGATTTTGCTCTGTGGAAAGAAAGGATCTCAGGTTACTACATTGCTCGCAACCTAAATGAACTGACTGCAGATTTAAGCTTTGAGAAACTTAAAACATATTTGAGAACATTCAGTCATAAAATGAAGTGCGATACTTTCAGATGATCTACCAACATACCAAGTTTGCAGCATTGGCCTCTTCAGTAATCCATCTCGGTTGACTAGCCTGTGGTTTAAGCAAATATTTTCATTCTCCAGTTTACCACATGTTCTTTAGTGTGAAATGACTTTTCAACTTAATTCAGATCATTAGTTTAGTTATGGAAGTGGAAATGGAAATTATTCAGTGATGTTACTGCTGTGCCAGTCACATACGGTCATAATGTTTAATGCTGATGGGTGGGGAGGGGCTATGGAAATTCTTTTATTGTTTATTTTTCATGAATTTTTTCTTGTTCTGATTTTGGCTTTTTCTTTTTTTCTGTTTTTAATGAAAATATATCTAACATACAGTATTATATTAGTTTCAGGTGTGTAACATAGTGATTTGACATTTATATACCTTATAGTGTGATCACCACAGGAAGTCCGATAACCACCTGTCACAATACAAAGTTATTATGATATTATTGACTGTCTTCCCAATGATGTACATTATATTCTGTGACTCAGTTATTTTATAACCGGGAGTTCATACCTCCCATTTCCCTTTACTTTTTTCATTATCCCCCATTCCCCTCCCTTCTGGTGACTACGAGTTTGTTTTCTGTATCTATGAATCTGCTTCTGTTTTGTTTTGTTTGTTCATTTTTTTTCAGATTCCACATATATATGAAATCGTACATTTATCTATTTTTCTCTGACTTATTGCACTTAGCATAATACTCTCTAGGTCTATCTATTTTTGTTATAAATGGCAAGATTTCATTCTTTTTTATGTCTGAGCAATATTCTGTTTGTATGTATGTATGTATGTATGTATGTGTACACACACACACACACACACACCCATCTGTATCCATTCTTCGGTTGATGGACAGGCACCTACATTGCTTTCATATCTTGGCTATTATATAATGCTGTAATGAACATAGGGGTGCATATATCTTTTCAAATCAGTGTTTTTATTTTCTGCAGATAAATACCAACAGTGAAATTGTTGGGTCACATGGTAGTTCTATTTTTAATTTTTTGAGGAACCTCCATACTGTTTTCCATAGTACCTTCACCAATTTACAATCCCACCAACAGTACAGGAAGGTTAACACCTGTTACTTGTTTACTTTTTGATAGTTGCCATTCTGATATTTAATAGTGGTTTTGATTTCCATTTCCCTGATGATTAGTGATATTGAGCATCTTTTCATGTCTGTTGGCCACCATCTCTATGTCTTTGGAGTAATGTCTACTCATGTCTTCTGCGTGTTTTTTGTTGTTGTTGTTGTTGTTTGATCAGATTGTTTGTGGGTTTCTTTTTGATGTTAACTTACATGAGCTCTTTATATATTTTTTTTTCTAAAGAAAATTATTTTTATTTTCAGAGAGAGAGGAAGGATGGGAGAAAGAGAGGGAGAGAAACATTGGTGATGTGCAAGAGATATTTTAGTTGCCTCTTGCTCACCCCCTACTGGGGACCTGGCCCACAACCCAGGCATGTGCCCTGACTGCGAATTGATGTGGTGAATTTTTGCTTTACAGGACCACCCCCAACCAACTGAACCACACTGGTCAGGACATTATTCTATTATTTACCATCTCTCCTTTCCTGCTCTATTGGTCCTCATGGTTTACAAAGGAGGCAGATAAACACGTGTTCAATACACTTCTTTGATCAGAAATCTCTAATCTTTAAATTTTGTACTCCGTAAGGCTAATAAGTAGAGATCTATTAGGAACCCTACACTCTTAACTACTACGCTAGTTATGATTAGAATTCATCCCAAATGTGATTGATTCTGAGACAGCTAGATTCTGAGTAACCAGGAAAATGTGCAACAGAGGGAACAGAAACTTTAATAAGACATAATATACATTGCAAAATTTTGGAGACCCTTGTTCTTGTAATTTCTTCATTTTTGGTAAGTGTTATATTTTCATTTTCATTTTATTATTTAATGTTTAAAAATAACTCTTTGGTCCTGACTAGTGTGGATCAGTTGGCTGGATGTGGTCATACAAAGTGAGAGGTCATCATTTGGATTCCTGGTCAGGGGACATGCCTGGGTTGCAGGCCCAGTCCCTGATTGGGGTGCCTTGAAGAGGCAACTAATCAGTGTTTCTCTCACACATTGGTGTTTCTCTCCCTCATTTTATCCCTTCCTTATCCTCTCCCTAAAAATGAATAAAATCTTTCAAAGATAAAATAAAGTAACTTTTTGTCACAAATGATCAAGTACTTTAAAAAATTCAGTCAATAGGGAAGTATATGAAATTAAATAAAAATTTTCCCCTTTCCCAGGATGTTTTTCTGATTATACAATTTACTTAGCTTTGGATATTTTATAGGATAAGGGAATACAAGGTCTGTCCAGAAAGTAATTCGTCTGCTTGTTGTAGGCCTTCCAGACTATGGATCACTTTCAACAGATTCTCAACCATCTTTGAAGCATTTGTGTCACTTTTATTTGTGCTGCACTCATTGCATCATCCCCAAAAGCCTTCTGAATTATCCAAATAGTTTCTGTGGAGGAATGTTCAAGCTTAATGAAAATATTTTTTAAAAGATTTATATTTATTTTAGAGAGGGGAAGAGAGGAAGAGAAACATCAATGTGTGGGTGCCTTTTGTGCACCCCTACTGGGGACCTGGCCCACCTCTGAGGCATTGTGCCCTGATTAGGAATTGAATGGCAACCCTCTGGTTCACAGGCTGGCACTCAATCCACTGAGCCACACCAGCCAAGGCTTCTTAATGCAAAATTTGATGCAGATTCATTGTCCTAATCAGTCATTTTGAATGCAGTGGCCACACAGTACACATGCTCACTTACCAACATCTACCTCCTCCACGGACTAGTACAGTGAAGTGATCGTTGTTTATACGTGCACATTCCAGTCCACTGTCTTTGGCTTCCAGGTTATATCGATGTTGAGCTAATGGTTCTCATTATGTTAACAATGGCTGGGCTTTTTCTGGACAGACTTTATATATTATTATGCACTTACAGATGTACATACCTGGTATATCTAATGGTGGCAGATACAGGAGAGTAAACTGTATTTTCAGTGATCATTTAGGGAGGTTTTTACAGAGCCCCCTCATCTACTATGTTATATACTTCTATAGTATTAAAATGTTTATAGAGTACCCAATTCCTTTTGTGGTTTATCCAATGAGGGTAAAAATTGTTTTAAAGCAATGAAATAAAAGAAAGAAATATTATACTCATTTACCTAAGCCTTAGGATGATATTCTAGGATACTTTGGAGGGAAACTTTATTTCCTTTAATTTCTTCAAAACTTTTTTAAAAAGAAAATCTCCATTTACATTTTTAAAGGTTTTATTTATTTTAGAGAGGGGAGGGGAGGGAGGAAGAAAGGGAGAGAATCATCAGTGTGTGGTTGCCTCTCATATGCCCCCAACAGGGGTCCTGGCCCTCAACCCAGGCATGTGCCCTGACTGGGAATCAAGCCAGCAACCCTTTGATTTGCAGGCCAGTACTCAGTTCACTGAGCCACATCAGCCAGGGCTAAATTCTTTAAAACTTTTGTTTTCTTAAGTACATACCCAGTTGTTTGGTGTGTGTGTGTGTGTATTTTAATATTAATATTGTTTAACATTTCAAATTTTTATTTTATTTTTTTAATTATTTATTTATCTTTAGAGGGGAAGGGAAGGGGAGAGGGAGAGAAACATCAGTGTGTGGTTGCCTCTTGTGCGTCCTCTGCTGGGAACTGGCCTGCAACCCAGGCATGTACCCTGACTGGGAATCAAACCACGGTTGTTTGGTTTGCAGGTTCATGCTCAATCCATTGAGCTACACCAGCCAGGGCTAACATTTCAAAATTTTAAAAAGATTTTATTTACTTATTTTTAGAGAAAGGGAAGGGAGGAAAAAAGAGAGAGAGAGAAACACTGCTGAGTGAGAAATATGATTAGTTGCCTCCTATGTGCCTGACCAGGGACTGAACCTACAACCCAGACATATGCCCTGACAGAGAATTGAACTGGTGACCTTTCACTTTGTGGGACGGCACCCAACCAACTAACTGAGCCAACACTGAGCAGGGCAATCCTGATACTATTCAATCATTCTTTAGCTACTCTTCAATATAAGCTTGAAATGTAAAAGAATTGAAAAAGATTTCCTATATGACTTTAATTGTTGTTTGTTTGCTTTACTTGTATTTGTAGATTAAGGCTAAGGCCAAATTTGAGATAACCTGTTAATGTGTCTTTGGCATGCACAGAGACAACCCCTTTACCTGAGTATATGTTATTACTGAGGGCAGGAGCCCTGCAATACACATCTTACCTACTCACAACTGTGGTGAAATCTTTGATGCAGGAGTGAGGTTCTTTCTTTACTTGAAAGTTATCTTTAAAAATATACATATTTATAACCTTACAAAGATTTTGATCTGTATTTTCATAATGATCCTCAAGCTCCGCTTTGAGGGAAATGTCTTTTATGGTTTTTACGGTACTTCTTTCCTTTTGTAGACTTACCTTGGTAGTCTTTAAGGAGAAATAATCCATAACAGTTGACGCTATCTTTCCTGGTGTCTGATAACCCTTAATTGAATATCAATGATCTTTCAACATCAGATTACTGCTTTTCACCTTGAACCCTACACTCTAGCCTTTCATAACTGCTTGCATTTCTCTGAGTGTTGCATGTCCCTCCTTGCCTCTGTGTTGTAACCCCAGCCAGACTCATTCATTTCCTCCTTGTCTGCCTGGGGCACTTGTGCTTGTCTTCCAGTGATCAGGGTCTCCTGTGTGAAATCTTGCCTGACTGACTCCATCCTTCTTCTCCCTTTAAAGTTGAGCACTTTTTTATATTACCTTTTTTACTTTTGTAATAGATTTTTATGTATATTTCTGTAACAATGCTTAATATACTGGGTTGTAATTATTGGTTCATTGGTAAAATATAGTAGTAGTTACATGGTTGGTCTTTCTGTCAATTTTTGCTATATCAGTGGTAGACTGGCAAGTGGCAAATTTTTACCTTCTCTAAAACCTCAGTTTCCGTCTGTTTGCTCAGGGCCCTGTCTGCTTTGATAATACCTTTGGGAGGAGGTCTTAACCACTTTGTACACTAATTCATTTGACAAACACTTACTGAGCACTTGCTTTTTGCTATGTACTGTGCTAGTTCTGAAACTGAAAATGATTAAGTTCTCAATTAGGTAATAATAGTAATATCTCAAATTCGCTATACAAATTATTTTTCTAAGGTTCTTTCCCTTACTTTAATTTATTTAATCTTCATAGTAACCCCCTAAGGATAGGTTTTATGATTTTACAATATAAAGAAGCTAAAATCTAAAAAAATGGAATTAAGCCAGTCAGTGGATGTACATTCTGAAGCAATGGACACATGGAAGCACAGTCTTTTCTAAGAACTATTAACTTTCTTTGAAAAAAATTATTCTTATTTCATGCTTTTTATTAGGTTTTGTCTTGGCTCCGGCTGCTGTGCTTCTTTTCCAACTGCTGTCTCCCCGCACCATTGCTGCCAGGCCCACAGCAGGGAGGGAACAGTGGCTGGGACTGGTTAGGCTCCTCTGTGCTTCTGAGGGCTCAGAAAGCATCATTTGCTTTCAGAATGGGCGTACTAGTCAGTTAAATATTGATCCCTCATATTCTTTAAATAGTTTGTGTCTGATGTAGAAAAAGTGAGTTACCAAGGACTCTGGCCTGAGTTTTTAAAATATGTTAATGGAAAGTAATAGTAATAAAATGTACCCTGCGAGATTGTTGGCACCCACGTTGTGCCCTTTTTTCTTTTTTTTTTTTTCCATTCTTGAAACATTAATTGTAATGCTCACTTGCTGTCATACATGGTGAGATTATCATGTTAATCTTAGATGAGAACTGATTAATTCACTTTTTGGCTACAAAGACCTAGTAAGCAAGTTTGAGTGTGGATTCATTTGTATTGGCTGCCTAGTAACCTATACAAATAGTCGTCTGGGATTTTATGCTAACCGAAACACCAAGTTGAAAGTAGAAAATTTATTCAGGAAAAGATGACATGGATTTTTAGCCATGGCTTTGCCACAGACTGACTCTGACTTAGAAGTTTTTTAATTTCTTTGAGCCTGCCTCATTTTTTTTAGGGTTTCAGTTTAACAGTTTAATTTAATTTATTTATGTCATTATTTATGTTGTTACTTATTTATTTGTTTAATCCTTACCTGAGGTTATGTTTACTGGTTTGAGAGAGAGAGAGAGAAATGAGAAAAAGAGAGAAAGAAAGAGAGAAACATTAATGTGAGGGTGAAACATCGATCGGTTGCCTTGTGCACATGCTCCAGGCAGGGATTGAACCCACAACCTTTTGGAATGTGGGACGACGCTCCAACCAACAGAGCCACCTGGCCAGGGCTCAGTCTAACATTTTAAAATATGAATGGGTTGGACTGAATTATCACTAAGGTCTTTTCTAGCTCTACAAAAAATTCTATATGTTACCTGTTTTTAGAATAGTATTTGCACATAGGACACTATGGATGGGTTTGCATGTGTAGTGGGCAGAACCTAATACACTTGAAATTAATAGCTATTTTATTAATCTTCTCTAAATGTTGTCATTTACTTAGGCTGTCTTGAGTGTAGCTCTATAATTCATGTGTACTTGCTACACTGGTGAATCTTTCTCCTTTCCTAGAATAATCTCCCTCCAGGAAAGACAGGAGGATTTAGCATGCATGAAGATAAATGTAATCTCAAGATAAGCACTCTTACTGATTATAGGAAGCTACTATCAACACAATTGGCTGTCAATTTCAAGGACAAACATTCACATATCCAAAGCTGATTTATAGTTTGACCTTAATATTTTTTTATCAGAATATTTGTCATGGAATTTTGGGATTAAATATAGATACATTTAGAATGACTGTATTCTTTGGTCTTGCCATTATTCTAACACCTCAGATTTACTCTGGCTTATGAAGAATGAAGTAAAAGTGGCTTGGGGAAGTTTGTATTCCTTGACCCAGTACAAACTTCCAGCTATAAGGTGAATAGTTCGGGGGATCTAATATTTAGCATGGTGATTATAGTTAACAATACTATTGAGTATATTTGAAAGTTGCTAAGAGAGTAGATCTTAAAAGTTCTCACCACAGACAAAAACTGTTATTATATGAGGTGATATATATGTTGACTAATAACCGTATTGTGGCAATCAGTTTTGAGTCATTTGCATCATTTCGTGGGATGTTTACCAATTTGAATTTGTGTCTTATTTTGTTGAGACTGCAAATATCCTGTTACTCTTTAAACTTTTCACTAATTTTAGCATTTATCAGTGGGTCTTGCTTACAGTTATTACCGTAGGTTTTTTTTAATTATTAATTTTAGAGAGAAAGAAGGCAGAGAGAGAGAAAGACATTGATTTGTTGTCCCACTTATTTATGCATTCATTGGTTTATTCTTGTATTTCTTGTATGTGCCCTGTCCGGGGATTGAGCCCGTAACCTTGGAGTATCAGGACAACAGTCTAACCAACTGAGCTACCTGGACAGGGCTGTCTCTTATTCCTCCAGCATCTATTAACTGGGATTCTTCTATAAGAGTTGTCCCTTCTCGCGCATTTATTTGTTTATTTATTTATTTATGTTTATATGAATTTATGTGTATTTATTTTGGTGTTCAGATTGCTCCAGGTTTTGTTTTCATCACCTTTTAATTTAAAAAATTAACAAAACAAATTATCAGTGAATACAGCTACTCGATATGGGTTGAACAATGTATTTCACAATAGCTTAACATTCAGTAGTTGATTTCTATGAACTGACAGTTCTTGTCCAATGCTAGTGAACTCCTTAGTCATGTGTTACATAAGAATGAGGAGGGAAAGAATACGAACCCATCTTTGTCTTTTCTCCTCTTCCTGAACCCAGTTAATTCTGCCAATTTGGTCAGAAAATCCCTAATGACAACAAAAGCTTGGCAGTTACTAAGAGCAGTTCTTTTGTACCAAAAAACAAAATGACAAAGTGTTTAAAGATATGGAAACTTGATGGTGTTCTCATTCCCCAGTGGTGACTCTGTGACTGGGTGTTCAGGATGGAGTGCTTGCTGACCCCTGGAACACAGCTATTGTGCTTGGTTAATATTGTGTTTCCGTCTGTAGTTTATCACTTGGGGTGCTGATCCAAAACAAACCATCCGGTGTATCTAGCTTGTCCAGGACATACCCACTTAGCAACAAAAATACAGCTAAGGATTTCCTTGTGCTCAAACTGCTCGAGTTTTGGGTTTGGGGTTTGGTTTCTCTTTTTCTAGTGAAAAACATTATTTTTAGGGGTTTTTTTCAGTTATTTCATTGTTTACAGCTGTTATATCCAGTTATGTGTAACATTTTATTTATACTTCTCTTGCAACATTTATCACATTTTGCCTTTTATATTTTCTGCTTTATGAATTGGTCTTTTTTTGCGGGATGCATGTCTTACTTTTCCTTTATAACTAAGCTTGAGGACAAAGTCCATACATATATCAATTTTTTTTAATTTTATTTATTTATTTTAAGATTTTATTTATTTATTTTTAGAGAGGGGAATGGAGGAAGAAAGAGAAGGAGATAAACATCAATGTGTGGTTGCCTCTCACACACCCCCAACTGGGGACCTGGCCTGAGACACAGCCATGTGCCCTGACTGGGAATCAAACCAGCAACCCTTTGGTTTGCAGGCCGGTGCTCAATCCACTGAGCCATACCAGCCAGGGCCTAATTTTATTTTTTTTAGAGAGAGAGGATGAGAGAGAGACAATGTTGTTTCACCTATCCATACACTCATTGGTTCTCTCCTATATGTGCCCTGACTGGGGATCGAACCTGCCACCTTGGCATATCAGGACGATGCACCAATCAACTGAACTACCCAGCCAGGGCTGTATGTCAAGCATTTTAAATATCCTACATGCTTTGCACACAGGAGAGGGTTCTTTGTTGTTGAAAGGGGAAATATGATTTTTTTAGAGTAAAAAAAATAGTTTCCTAGCACTTACGTTAGGAATATATTAAAGCCTGTACATTGGGTTTGTGAGGCAAGGATTTTCTTTATTTATAGAAGAATGTTCTAATCCATTAGACTCCTCATAATAAGATTAAATTTTTATGTCACTGCAAGAGCAAACTGCTCCTACTTAAGCCATGTGTTTAAGTTGATAGCAGTTTATTAAGGAGAATTTGTTTTAATGGCAGATTGTTCTGATAGCATGTTTAGCTGAAGAGAACAAAGATCAGACATACAGAATTTATGTGATAATCCTCAGTATAGGAGAGAGTGACCGTGTGTGTCCCACATAGTCAAAAGGCACATAATAGTGTAAAATAAGGTTCTTTTATCCAAAATATTTGCAGAAGTCCTTAAGCTAGAGCTATTAACATTTTTAAACTGGATTTCATTATCCATGCCATAAATATTTCTTAAGATTTCTCCAGTACAGGGAAATTAAGACTACACAAATTTATCTGTATTTATGACAATTTTTCATAATTCATCTAAACGATATTTACATCGTGTCTTCTGTTTATTGGTGATCCCTGCTGTGAACACTAGCAATATACCACCCAATTTTGAGTAATGTATAGAATTCACTTGTTCTATATCTAAGGATGCGCTTTGTTATGGTGATGTCTTGTGGAGTGGGGTACAACTTGCTCAAAAAGGTTCCAAGCAAGTATGATGTCAAGCCAGAGTCACAGAAAGGTTGTGGATTTACTTGAAAAACACATGAATTTTACCTCATGAACGTGCAAGAGGATGTATACAGGGCCATAGGTAGTCCTGCACAAACTGCAGCACTGTTCAGAAAAGTGACTAAAAGAAAAAGTGAAAGAACCTTGGCAGATAAGCACTATAGAAGTGATATGTTGTAATTATCATCGACATTTATGGTGTCAAGTTTTAATTCCTCCCATGTACCTCGGTCATATGGAAAAGATGGAGAAAACAGAAACGGTGACTTATGACAAGTGCCATAATAGTGATATGCGGAGTGTTGAAAGAATATAAATAAGGAAGGCTAAGTGCTGTCAAAATTGGTCTTTTTGGAACAGGGAAGACAAAAAACCTTGCTGTCCTTCTGGAGATATCTTAACTACCATCTCTAGATATGCTTCCATGTTGCATAATAACCCCATTCTGTAGATCAGCGATTTTCCAACTGGTGTGCTGTGGCAGGCGCACTTGTGTGCTGCAAAAATGTTTAAAACATGCAATACCTGACTGTGTAGTCAGGGGCACTGACCTCTTTTCCCTTAAATTGTCAAATTAAAAAAATGCAACAACAGCCCTGGCTGGTGTAGCTCAGTGGATTGAG
>PVKM010021117.1:0-22833 GCA_004027735.1 Carollia perspicillata
CAGTATTTAGTATTTAGAGACAGCAGTGTATGCTGTTACTCATCTGTAGCCTCCTTCTGTTCCTCTCCACATGCTCGCTCTTCCCCACAAGTACCCTCGCTCTGCACACATGATTATAGTCACACGGGGATATGTTCAGGACATATGTATGGCTGTACCCTAGGCCACCCACAAAACCGCACTTTCATGCTAATGACGGGAGCACTGGTGGTTGCCAGCATGTGTTCCAGCAGTGGTAGTGGGAGGAATGCACAGGGGGCAGGAGCTTCAAGGCCTTCTGCTTGGTGACGAAAGAGGGTGCTAATGTTAGGAAGGGTGATTCCCACAGTCACTGTCTTCACCTGTGACCAAACCTGGACCCTGGACAAAACACAACAGCTTTTTTCTTTATGCACCTGTCTTTCCAACCACAGTCCTACACCCTCTGTAGCAATGCTTGCATTTGATCACATCACTTCTGCTCTGAAACATCTAGAACACCTGATTCTTGCATCCAGTCCAGAAGCCTCAGATAGCCCTGTCTGTGAGACTGTCCAGAGGCTCCTTCCACTGTGACCACCCTCTCTCTTTCCTGATCCCTGCTGCCAGCCAACCTGCTTTTAACTTCTGCTTTAACATTTGTTCTCTCACTTAAACAAACCTGCCACTGATTAAGTACCTAATGCCAGGCACTGGCTAAGTTCTGTAGATAAATTATTCCAGTTGCTTTCCATAATAACAATGGCACAGTAACTATTACCTCTGTTTTACAGATGAAGAACCTTAAACCCTGATAGTTCAAATAACTTGCCAGGGCTGCAAAGCTAATGAATGGACAGTATGGGACTTTTAACCCAGACCTGTCCTACAGCAAAAGTCATGCTTTTAACAACTACAAGAAAATTTTAGCATGCCCTTCCTGGTGTCTGTTCATTACCTTCTTATAAATTAGAGAAGGCTTTGTTTTCTTCAAAACCTTCTCTAATTAACTTCACCTAGCTTTAAACAGCCCATTACAACATACCCTCAGTCTGCTAGCATTTTGTTTACACTGTATTATCTTAATGTATTTGGCTTTGTTTTATAAGTTCCTCTCAGACTTCTTCCGTAAATGGTCTTAGATTGTGTGTTGATTGTGTCATCCCACTGAAACTGGAGGGACTGGGTTGTGGGTTCTTAATAAATGGTGTTGATCTCAACTCTGGAAGGGGCCAGACCAGACTCTGCAGGGCACCGTGGAAGTCCCACTGAGCCTCACGGGGAGGGGGGGGGGGGCGAGTGCTGCGGGCTGCAGGGTCATCCACTAGGCACTCTCCCACTGGTGCATGTGGCCTGTCTCCCTATGACTTAAGCCAGCAAGGTGACTACTCCACCCCAGGATGTCCTAGCATTCTGCCATCATGCTCTCTTCCTTTTTCCTAGGATGCAGAATGTTGCCCGCACTGGTGGGAGCAGGGGGCCCAGAGGAGGAAAGCTCTCACGTGAGAGGTCTTTGAGAAGTCTCAGGGGAGGGGAAGGAATTCACACAGAGTCATCTTGTCAAGCGGGTCTGCACCACAAAGGATTGTGGCTTATTTCTTAACTAGCCCAGCCCCCTGGAGACCCTGTCTCTTTAATGCCATTTCTTGAAGTGGAATGGGTAAAGCATACACAGTTGGCCTCCTGTATCCATGAGTTTCACATCCACAGCTTCAACTACCCTTAAATGAAAAAGTTTTTAAAATGCTGGAAAGTTTCAAAAAGCAAAACGTGAATTTACCACATGCAGAGTGCTGCACTGAGCCCACAAAAATGAAGTAATGTGTAGGCATGCCCTGCTGCAGCCTATATGCAAACACAATGCCACTTTATAGACAGAATCGAGCATCAGTGGATTTTGGTATCCATGAGGGGTGCGGGGAGGTGGTCCTGGAACCAATCCCCAGTGGATACTGAGGGATAGCTTTAGTCTCCTGGGCTCTGAGTCCGGCTCTGGCTTCGCGTCTCTGTGATTCAGAAACACTGACCTGCTCTGAGTAGGGTTCATTCTTGTAGCCTGAGACTGTGACTTCTCAGAGCCTGTGCTTGGTCTGCCTTCCCTGTAGGATAAGTAGCTTTCTACACCTCAGATCCTTTGTGGCATGGGGGGAGTATAAATAAAGTCAGAGTCAGCTCTGTGAGGGCAAGATGGAGAGTAGCCTGCTTCCTCAGATCTTAGTGGCCCTGCTCCTGCACACAGCTGCTGTTACCACTGCAGACAGACAGACAGACGGGTGGCCTGATAGACAGGCTGTACTGGTAGGGGTTCAGAGTCCTTGTTGGGGGCTGGGTAAAGGCCAGCAGGAAGCCCTGCTTCCCTGCCTCACTCATACCCCAGGAGGCCAAAAGCTCTAGTGCTGTGAGCCTCAGGGCAGTCTGGACTGAACCAGCTGGATTCTAGAGGCCCACACACTTTCTTCTCGCTTGTCTCTCTGTTCAGGGTACCAGTGTTATGTATCCGTGGAGGCTAGAGGGTGCAGGGGGGCTCGTGTACAGCTCTGGGCCCTGAACGTGATGTTCATTTCTATAGCCAATAGTCAGTAGAGCTCCTCCAGGGGCAGGGAACATTTTGCCAGGTTTGGATTAACTTTTGCACTTCTGAACCCCACCCCGGCACCCCATAACTCATGAAGACATCCTGGGGAGGGGGTGGAGGGGGAGGCACGGAGGATAGTGCGGGTCCTAATTGAGAAACTGAGTCTAAGTAAGGCAGCACCCAGGCCACTGGCCAGGTCACAGCCCACAGATGGTCTTCAAGGGATGGAGACATCAGTGACTTGCTGACTCTAATGACAGACCACAAACCGACTGTCCTTTCTCAGCAACTGGTACTGTCTTGGCCACGGGTCCCCTTCTGGCTTAAGATCTCCTCTGAGTGACCTTTCCCTGCCGTCAACACAGATTCAAACACTCAGGAAGTTCGGCCTCCTCATTGTGGCTGACTGGGTGAGGACAGGCCCCAGGGTTTTAGGCAGACAAGCTGGATAAACAAGACAGCAGGGATGCAGTTCATCCTGTCTGAGTAAACAGTGAGAAGGCAAGGGATGAGAGGAGAGGGCCACACTTCTCACGCAGGAGCTCTAGGGCGGCTTTGCCATCCTTAACTTGTCTCTTTGGAGTACTTCCCCTTCACTGCATGGCAGCAGTCAAGTCCAAAGTCCCGCTCAAGAGAAAAATCACATGACTTCAGTTCATACAATATAATCTTCCTGTCACTGAACAGCTGGAACCCAGGGCTTCAAGAGATGAGTCAGCAACCCCTGGGGCAAAGAGGACCCAGGTACGCTAGGTTTCCAGACCTTTTGCTCCTAGCAACAGGTCCCAGAGCAGAGGGCAAGGGTGTGGAAGAGAGGGCTGGGGAAGAGACGGGGCCAGCCTCTGAGCCTTAGTCCCTGGTTCTGCATCTAAATAGCAGGTGGCTGGCCTGGTGACTGCTCTGGAGGGCCCAGGCCAAGCCCCAGCTCTTGGGGATAGGAAAGGTGGCCTGGGCAGGGCACGGAGAAGGCAGGGCTGAGGCTGGCAGGCGGAATGCCAAGGATAGGGAGGGAGCAGCTGGAGGGAGCGGAGGGGAGGAGGATTAGGATGGATCGTAGGGGTTAAAGCACAGCTTGGCAGGGCTCTTTGGGAACAGCTTGTCCTGAGGCCCAGGGAACAGAAGAGGCGGGGTGGAGGGGGACACTACCAGGTTGGATACTTGGGCTCCTGGTTCTCTGCAGGGCCAGCCCACCTGGCTTGGAGTCCCCACTGGGAGTCGTGAAAACTTTTTCTTTTTTAATACCAGTTTTGAACCATCACATCCTCCCTCTCCAGCCTGCCTGCCGCCTGCATTTGAACAGAAGCTAGAGCCTGGGGCAGCCCTCATTATCCCAGGCTGAGCTGCATTCCTGGGGACTGGCATTTTCTTGGGCTTGTGCAAGCATGGAGGCCTACTCAGAATTCACATCTCCCTTTCACCAGTTCTTTACTGTGCTTAGTGGAGTCTGTGATAGTCCAAGTTCATGCTGGCTGTTATTTGAGTGAGGGGAACGAGTTTGGTTAGAGCTGTCTGTCCTGGGTGGGGAGTGCTGCTGACCACTCCTACGTGAACGCCAGCTGTGGTTCAAGTCAGCTGCCCCTGGTCCCCAGAGGGGTCAGGTCAGGCTGGGTGCTGCTCCAGGATGCACTTTCTCACGTCTGTTCCTCCCGGGGCTGCTACTCTCCCCACTCTAGGCAGCTGTCAAGTGCCCCTCTCCTGTCGCCTTTCCCTCTGAGCGTACAGGAACTCTCCCACAGCCCTGCCCTGGCTTCAGGTCCTCCAAGTGCATTCTGCTTCCCTTTAATGGATGAGGAAATAGAGCTCATATGAGAACTGTCCAAGGTGAAGAGGCAAACCTCCTTCCAGCAGTCATAGCCCACGCCAGTCACAGAGGACCTCTCCCTCTCCTACTGCCTGTGACACTTGAAAACAATGAGGACTGCCTCCTGTTGTAATTATTTTAAGAACGCATTTCCCCAAGTTAAATGTGACTACACTGAAGGCAGGGACCAGACTTACACATCTCTTGCCTCCTGGAAGGGTATGAAGAGGATGAACATTCACTGAGCACCTACCACATGCCAGGCCCTTTTACAAATAACCTTCAATTCCTCATGATAATCTTGGAAGCGGGGACTCTGATCACTTGTTTTACACAGGAAACAGGTTCAGAAGTTAAGGAACTTCTCTGAGGTTACAGTGCTAGTAAGCTGAGCACCTGTGAATGAATGAATAAGATAAGATCCCTAAATGCAGATGTGAAGAATCAGTGGGTCTTAGAAAGAAGTGGTCCAGACCCCATGAGCAGGGCTGTTCTCATCTCAGCAAGCTGCACGCGGCTCCAGGGAGTGAGAATGAGAGTGGCGAGGAGAGGGGATGCGGTTAAATCAGGGCCTCACATCGCTGACCCACTGGGGCCTTTCCCGGTTGATAATATCTTTTTGAGCTTGAGCTCAGAGTGGAACGCTGCGTAGCACAGCATTATTAGCATTACCACAGTGGGCTGTGAGTTGTTTCTGGAAGGGAAGAGAGATGTTCAGGGTGGCTAAGTGCACCCCAGGGCAACTGGCCATTCATTCCCTTGAGGGCCTCTCTGAAAACTCCCTTCACCCTGGCTGTGGGGGTGCAGCGTGGGGCCAGGTGTCTGCTTTGGATGGCGGGGAGGGCAGCAGACTCCTGGGAGGTTTGGCATGTATCTGTGTGGGAAGGAGGTGGGGTTCCAGTGGAGTCTGACACGCCCGGGGAAAGCAGGGAGGTTTGTACTTTATGTGTGAAATGGACGTTTTCAAGCCTCAGGACACTTAATTTTTTAAAATTGATTTTAGGGAAAGGGAAGGAAAAAGAGAAAGAAACACCCATGTGCCCTGACCAGGGATCAAACCCTAAACCTTGGTGTATCAGGATGATGCTCCAATCAACTGAGCTACCCAGCCAGCACAAGCCTCAGGGTACTTAAAGATGACCCAGACTGCTTGGAGAAAGGTAGATTCCCAGGCACTATCCCCAGAGAGTTTGATTCAGGGGATCTGAGTGGAGCCCAGGCTCCTGAATTAAGCCCTGTTGGTGATTCTCATGTAGGAAGCCGGCAGACCCCACTTTGAAGAACACTGCACACCATAAAGAGCCCTTCTATTTTGAGCAGAGTTGGGGGATGCCCCTCAGACACCTCTAGGACCTAAGCCTCTCCACTGAGAGCCACTTTCTAATCGCCTCCAAGATGAGCAACACCAGACATGCCCACGTGAATCATGCTCCAACCCGAGCACACATTCCTCTGAGAGCATGTATGTTTTAACTCCCGGGTCAGCTCTGTGGTTTCGCATTCCTCCTCTACACGAGCCCTCCAATGTAGCCAGTCCTGCCCTTCAGGGTCTGAATGGCCTAGCAGGACAGACGGCCTACCAAGGCCAAGACTCTCTAGGTAATGTCAGCAAAGTTGTCCTCTCCAGACCTTTGGTTATTCCGAGCTTCAAGATCTGTGACGCAAAGCCGCCCCTCTGTCGTGCACTACTGCTGTTTATCTAGACAAACCCACTAAGCAGCATGGCTTGTTGTGAGGCAGCCATTCTTTAAAAAAGGCACATGTCCTAGGAGTAGGGGAAGGGTGCATGAAGGGGACAAAACATCGAACTCTTCTGCCCATATGCTAGCCTGTCCATCTGTCTATCCACCCACCCCTCTAGCCATTCACCATCCGCACATGCAGTCAGCAGACCCGCTGAGTTCTGTGCTGCTCTAGGTACACGGTGAGGGATCTAGAGACACCATTTTTTTTCTCATTCTCACAGCACTCGGCACCTAATGGATTACCAAAAACTAGAGAAAAGACAGAATGTAGTCTGTGCCCCAAGAAGGGTGTGTTCAGAGATTAGATGGGACCAAGACCACGCCGGTCTTGCTCAGTCTCCAGCAGAGCCTCTTCCATCATTCCAGCCCAGATAGGGTTGGAATATAGAGATATCAGGTTTTCTAAAGCCCTAGATGGAAATTTGTCCAACGACGTGATAAGGACTGCTGTCCAGGTACCCTGGGCCTGAGCCAGCCAGTGTCAATTAGAGGAGAGTCCCTCTTTTCCAGTGACTAGGCCCAAATGCTAAGCCTGGTCTCCAGGCTGGGAAATGACAGCCTGAGCAAGAGAAGAGATCCACCAGAGCACGGAGACCTCTCTCACCAGAGGGAACACTGGTGGTCTTGGGGCCTCAGCCTCCAGTCCAGGATGGGGCAGGGCCTGCAGGGGACCCTGACATGTCGGGTGGGAAAGTAGAGGGCAAGAATGGCAGTGTATATGGGGGTGACTGGGCATTTCTGGGACACTGCTGGACCGTCCTCAAGTGCACAGGTCCTGCAGTGGGTTTCCTGGGGAGAGGGGGAAAGCCTTTGAGCAGGACAGTGAGCCATGAAGGCATCAGACGTGCCTAGATGACTTTCTGCAGCTGCTGTGAGGAGAGAACTGCCTTTGATCATCAGCAGAGCTGGGAACCCTTCCTTCAGCCTGGTTCTTCTATCTCAGCGGCTGCCTCCCCAGCCCATCACTGGGTCCCCAAAGGGCAAACTCACCGTGATGTCTCGCCCTGGGGAGCTGGGGCGGCTGGGCCCAGGGGTCCAGTGAAGGACTCTACCCTTCTCCCACAGAGCAGAACGGCCACTGGGTCGGTAGGTGGGACTGAGGACTTCCGGGACTCGTGAGGGAGGGGCCTGAGGTGTGCTGCCCTTTTGACCATAGTTCTCCAGGTAGTCAGAGAGGTACTCAGAGCGGCTGGCTGCCTGGTAGATCCCCTGCAGGGCACACAGCTCCTTGTGTGTGCGGGCCAGCATGGGGCTGCGGCCCAGGTTCCCAGGGTCTATCCGGTAGCTATCTGAGGTCCGCAGGCTGGAGAAATCTCTGGCCAGGTCTAACTGACTGTTCGACCTCTTCTGGGTCAGAGTTATCCCCTGGTTGCAGGAATTCATGGGCAGGTAGCTGAGGGAGCTGTTGGTTACTCCATAAAGGAATCCACTGCCCCCGCTGAGTCCACTCCCTGAAGGTCGGTCAGTGCTCCGAGTCTGGCTCTCAGCTTTCTTACCACCCCTGATGATGTCTGGTCTCAGCAGGGGGTGGCCCCTGTCATAGTCCAGGATGGAGGAGGGGCCATAGGTACTGGGACAGGTGAGGAAGCTGGTTGGTGGCCCCGGTTTGAAACCAAGCTTCTCCTTCTCCAGGAAGGAGGCGGCCAGGTTGGCCCTGTAGGAAGAGGGAGTGTAGGTGCCATAGCCTGATTTGGCGTAAGGGGCATCTGTGTAGCGGGCCGATTCTGTGTAGCGCTTCAGAGTGGAGGAGAGCTGGGACATCCTTCAGGGCTGCACTCAGTGGGGACTGGGAGCCTCATGGGCTGAAAGACAAGGAAAGCAGTTGTCAGAGGGCCCTGCCAGGTGTCAGGCCCCGACTGTACCTGCTCTCCATCCCCAGCCGGGCAGCACCTTAGATCTCAACCAGGGACCACGCAGTCTGTTTCCACAAGAGGCTGGCCTGCCACTGAAAAACATGCCTATGCATGTATGTACATACCATGCAGGTCTGCATGCGCCCATGCATTCACACCTCAGTGAGAGCATATAAGTGAGTGGCTTTTCTAAATTACACAGGGCAATTAGTCTCAGCACATCCCAGCCTCTCTGAGTGATCCCATCCAAAACTCAGATATGGACGTGGGGACTGTCCTCCCCTGCAGCCCTCCAAACCACACGTGGTGTTCCAGCCCAGACCTAATTGGCTCCCTCCCCTCAGTTCCTACAGAAGCTCCCCAGGAGGAGGGATGTCACTGCCTCCCTCTCTGGACTGGGAACACTGGACAGTTCAAGTTAAGACCATTTCCCTCTCTTCTGACTTATGGGATGAGGAGAAGTGTTTTTGGAATCAAAACAGTCTGAGCTGGAATGACCTGAGGATTATTTGGTCAGACTCCTGGTGAGGAAGAAGAGGCTCATGAGAGGGAGTAATGGGAGCTAGGGGGAGGGGGAGGTTAGTAAGCATGTGGCAGAGAGGGGGCTTGACCCTGGTCTCCAGACTCCACCCCAGAGTTCTTTCCTGGACATGGTCTCCTGCTGCGGTGGGGGAATCCTTGTGTGGTAGAACCCACCTCTTCACTGAGCTAGGTCTTCTAAGTGGAGTTAGGGCACAGTGGCCTTCAGGAGTTCCCCTGCCAGCCAACATCCATCCCAAATACTTATGCTGATAATGATGTGCAATGGGGGCCCCCTAGAGGCTAAAATCCTGCACTGTGGACAGAACTCCCTGTGTCCACCCCGAATCCTTACAGCTGGGGTAGATTTGGAGAAAGCACACAACATGTCTGAATTTTGAGTTTTGAGGGCCCTAAAGGGTCGTCCTTTTTAAAAAAACTTAAGCAAATTTTTATTTGTTATTGCTCAAGCACAGTTTTTTTTTTTTCCATTTTAAACTCCCTGGTGTGTAGATGGGAAAAGTGACACTGATTTGCCCAAGGTCACACACTGGCAGAGCCAGGATTGGAACCCAAGTCTTTCTGATTTCCAGCACAGTGCCCTTTACACTTTACTTTGATTCACTGCTCCTCATAAAATTTAGGCTCACTTGGGGACCCCCAGAGTGCTCTCATCGCCCTAAAAGCACAGGCTTTATCTCAGTGGAGCTGGAGGGCAAAGATGCTTTGGAGAGAGGAGCACGGAGGATCAGGCTGCTTTCCCGAGGGCCACCAGGGGGCTTTGGGGGGTGGGGGCGTTGGGAGGGCAGAGCTACTGGGACTCTCGGAGTAGTGTGTGCAGGGGCTGGTTTTTTAACTCTCCCTGTGACTGACTAGCTGGGTGATTTTTGTCCTAGTTCACAGGTGGCAAACACAAGGCCCTTGTTTGTGGGCCGAATCCAGCCCTCCACCTTGTTTCATCCAGCCCGTGGCACCTTGTTTCTACCCGGCAGCAGCACTGAGCTCTTGCTTAACAGTGAAGAGGCAGTTCCATTTACACAGTCCTAAAATTACATTTGGCCCTTTGAAGGCAACTGCGAGGCTGATGTGGCCCCCAGTGAAAATGAGGTTGACACCCCTGCCTAGTCATTTCACCTCTCTGAGCCTCAATTTTCTCACGTGTAAAGTATGGTGATGAGTGTGGCATCATCATCCTGATTCTTACCTCGCAGGGTTGTCGTGAGGATCAGAGATAACATGGGAAGGCACTCAACAGTGACAGCAGTTATCATCTCCTCCCCCAGCCCCTGCCAGGCAGCCCTCTGGCCCCTCCCTGTGCAGGCCTGCAATGAACAATGTCAGGGCTGGCCATCGCCTGGCCTTGGGGGCTTCTGATCTCAGCCCTGAACACCAAGGTTTCTCCTGTAGCCCCCAGCAAGATGAACTGATGAATGGGCCGTGGCAACAGTCTAACTCATGAGCAGTCAGTGGATCAGGCAGCCTGCGACCTGCTCCAGGCTGGCAGCTCAGCCCCCGGGGGCAGAGAGGAGCTGGTGCTCAGCCCCGCATGTCGAGAACTTGGTAGAGAGCAGTAGAAACTCAGTCCACGCAAGGCTTGGGATGGGTACAGGGGCAGATCAACAGGTGGCAGCTTCCATATAGGCCCTAGAACAAAACTCCTAAACTCCTAAGGCCCTGCCAGCAATTTTCAGTCCAGACTGGCCCACATTTATTGTCTACCCTTTTCCCACCTGGCCTGGGGCCCCCTACCTTCATGTACACTCCCTTGCTCATTGTGCTCCTACCTTCAGCACAATTTTCTCCTCCTTTTAGGGAAGGTAACTGTAGGAAGACCTTATTCAGGGTTGGGGGAAACCACAAGCTTTCCTTCCATTTGCTTAACTTGGACACATAGAAGGAAGAGTGGAAGCTGAGGGGGGCCACGGGGAGGGAGAGACAGAAGCACAGGCGGCTGGGTCTGGAGCAGGGGCTGGGTTCCGTCCTGCTCTATTTCAGTATTGATGAGACTTCCATCAATAATTCAAAGTCATAGAAACTCCAGGCCTCAGGAGCTGGGCTCTGGGACACCTAACAGCCAATCAGATATAATCCTCTCAGGGCAAGAGTTCATGCCTCCTCCCCAGGCTGTCTCTCCCTACCCCCACACCAGGTCCCAGCAAATTGGTATTCTGCAGGCAGTGTCCAGAGCTCGCGACCTCTCCTGGCACCGCTGATGATGCAGAAATGCTGGGGCCATATAAGGTACAGCGTGAACAGGGACAGACAACTGTAGGACAGCTAATGGGTAGCCCTGGGAAGGGTTGGGGGCTAGAGGCAGAGCCACACCTTGGGCCACAGAGTCCCAGGAGGGCTCCTAAATCCCTGCTTTCCTGTCGGTTCCAATCTGGCAGCCAACTGACAGACTTTCCCACTCCCAACAGCAGCCCTGGGTGCGAGGGCTCATGCTGTCACTAACAGACCCCCAGAAACCGCCCCTCAGCACTGACAGCTGGCTTACAGTCCCCATGTCTGGAGAGAGGGTCCCTATTGGGGTTGAGGCCTCGAGTATGCTTATTCCCCCTGCCTCCCGCCCTGTTTCACTCTTGAGAAAAGTGCCAGTACCTTTCAGGTGAGCTGCCAGCTCAGGTTGGCACCCCTTGGCATTACCTGGCAGGGCTGACCCTGGAGGCCGCAGATTCCACCATGGGTGGGAAAACAGGCCAGGGCTCTGGCAGTATCCTTGCCGCACAAGACAGGGGCAGGACTAGCACTTACATGGCTATGAGTCTCATTGCCATAGCAACAGCCCGAACTGAATGACCTTTTCAGGGGACAGTGGGAGGCAAGCTGATTGGCTGGGACACCGCCCTCCCCTTCCCTGTCCAGTGTGGGGCCCCTGCTGCCTGGCACCTTTCACTGTTTCCTCGGAGCTGGCAAGTACAGGCATGTGGCTCCAGGAGGTACCTCCCCAGGTGTCTGCCATCTCGGACGGCAGGGGCAGTCCACCTTCCCAGCCCCTCCTCCATGCCATCTTCACGGAGGTGCCCCCACGCTTCCCAGCCCTGTTGGAGTTTCTCCTCACTTTGCTCAGTTCCCCCGTCTTGGGAGGGACAGCAGCATTCCACTGCAGAGAGCATTCAGCTTCCCGACGGGATATGTGAGCCACGCACCGTCACCCTGGCCAACAGGTGCTGAACGCCTCTGAACCAGGTACCGTGCTGAGTGCTTCACATGCAGCACTCCCCACACGCCTGTGCTCTGGGAAGTGTGCTTCATGCTGTGTCCTGCACATCTTCGTGCAGCTTTAAGCTTTAGTTCTTTTGGAAGAAAAATTGCCTCAGACTCACAAGCATCATTTGAAGGTTTAATTTTTTACATTAAATTGAAGTAGAAAATATTTTAATTCAAATTTAAAAATAGACAAATTTAAATAATGAAGCATTCAAATGAAGCATTTCACATTCATACTTCTGAAGTTTTTAAAGCTTAAAACGGCACTAAGACTTCTGGGATACCGTGTTTGACTAATTTAACCCTCAAAATTGCTCTAAGCGGTAGGTCACAGGTGGCAAACACAAGGCCCGCGGGCCGAATCCGGCCCTCCACCTTGTTTTATCCAGCCTGGCACCTTGTTTCTACCCTGTGGCAGCACTGAGCTCTCGCTTAACTGTTAAGGGGTAGTTACGTTTATACAGTCCTGACGTTACATCCGGCCCTTTGAAGACAACTGGGAGGCTGATGTGGCCCCCAGTGAAAATGAGTTCGACACCCCTGCAGTAAGTGCTGTTAATAATATGCCCATTTACAGGTAAGGAAACCATAATCTGTGGAGGTGATGTGGATTTCCCAAGATCTCACTGGGAGGGGTGGCAGAGCCAGCCTGGGACCCGTGTTCAGTCCTCTGACAGCCACTCTGAAGTCTGCCCCTCACTTCGTACCATCCCGAGCTCTGCCTGAGCTGGCACATGGTGGAGGACCTGTGGCGTAGGGTGGGGGCATCACTGTTCAGGTAACAACATGGTGGGCACAGACTCCTGCAGGAGCAGCCCTGTGGAGTTTCCACTGCAGGGGAATGAAAGCAAAGTCAGGTGCAACCTGAGCCCCTGTACAATATTTATCAGCATTGAGACAGTCCAGGAGGCCTCTATTTCACCTGCAGTGCCAGGCTCCTGCATGTCCCCTGGCACTAGGCTCGATGGACATGTGCCCCAGCCTCCTATCCTTACTGCGGCTTGGCTCACTCCCCAAGGTACCCCGGCTAAGTGAGTCAGGGGTTGAAATGAAACATATACCCCAGTGGCATCCAACCCCTTGCAATCTGCCACTGTCATTTCCTGTTGCTTATGTGAAAGGCTCCCTAACCTGCTCAGCCAGGGGAGGACTTGCTCCCTAGGAATCCTAGGCACTCCTGGCATCCAAGGTAGAGGGATGGGTAATGCCCCATATCCCAGCAGTCTTCCCGGCCTCTCTCTGCCTGGATTTGCCCTGCTTCCTGGGGTGAAGGCATGCCTTGTCATTGCCTGGATAGAAAGCCCACAGGTGGGTTTCTGAGACATGCCTGAACAGGGTTCAGTTCCCCCTGCCCACATGTCCAGGACAGCTGAGTGAGAAGAACCAGCGAGTCCTGACAGGTGCTTGGGAATCTTCACAGTAGTGATGTTAGAACTTCCCATAGCCATTTGTGAAGGAATAAGGCACTGTTGATGGGCTGGCCTGAAGGGCAGAGTGGGATGAGAAAGGGGCCTTGTCTCCATCCATACTCTCTGACCCTCACTATTAGCCCATCAGGCACTGTCTGGGCACAAGGGTCAACCTGAGAGTCCAGGGATGTCTTGGCAGGTGTGGAGGATGCAGGTAGAGTGAAGGTTTGGGGTGGGGATGTTTTTGCTCACATCATCCAGGAGTTCTAGATCTGTCTACTCATCGCAGGCCCCCAGGCTCCTCAACCTGCGTCCGCCCCCCTCCCAGCCTGTCACTAGCAGCTCTATCTCTGAGGGGCTAGGAGCCAGTGACCCACCAGTTTAGTGCCTAACAGTCTTACATGCCTTGACAGGAGGTCATCTAAGGGAATTTGGGTCCATTTCTGTCTCTCTTGCAGTCTCAAGGGCTGGGAGAGGGGAGGGAGAAGAGGTAAAATAAAAAGATTGGAGATTACAGCAAGAATCCTGTCTGAAAAGAAGTGGGTGGGCCCAGGGTAGAGTCTCTGTTGGGTGATTCTCTGATTTGGGGTTGGGAGGGTAGGCATCTCTACACTTCCAAGAAAAGGCCGTGGAGATGGGCCTCCAGGCAGCATTGAAATCCTTAAATTCCCTTTCCAGACACCTCTGTTCAGGCACTCTCAAGTTGCCTCCTTGCTGGGGGAGAACAGCTTTCTCTGTCTCCTCCGGGACTTCATTCTTCATCTGTCCTTGACCTCCAGCCTTCAGGCTTGCCCACAACACCCTCCAGGCCTGATAGGGCAGTCTCTCAAATGTTCCCCCAAAACAGACAGTCCAGGGCCCTCCGTTCAGCGTCCCTGTGAAGCTCAGGTATTAAATGGGCAGCTACTAACCTGTGTTGCGGGGGCAATGGGCAGGATCTGGGGGCTTCTCCTTCCCCAGCTGGGCCAGTAGCGCAGTGGAGAGCCCAGAGGCTGGAGTAGGACTCTAGGCTGGGTAATCCGGTGCTCGGGTTACTGACTCTGATATATATAGTATCTTATCTGACCTCACAGAGCTGGCTAGTTAGCTCAACTCACATGCATTACAAGCCTAGGGAAAATTAAAGGGGCAGGGACAGGCCCTCCCTCAAAGGGTTGTCCTGATGGGCCTGTGCCAAGCGAGGAGACCCACGAGGACTTCAAGTGGGAGACATTTTGAAGTGGGACAGAAGGAGGGTTCAAGGTGAAACAACTGGAAAGAGGGCAGTGGGACAAGGGATGGGACTGAGGCAAAAATAGGGAGAAGCAGATGTCAGTCACAGACCTACAGAGGAAGAAGCCACAGGGCTAGTCTGACTTCTTTACTTTGGAGATGGTGAAGACCTCAAGATGGATAGCAGCTTGCTCAAGGGCACGCAGATAGAAAGAGGCATAGGAGACTAGCTCTCAGTATTTTCAGTCCCAGCTCTTTTATAATGGACTTCTAGGCTCTGAAACACTGCGCAAATCACTTAGACTGTCTGAATCTTAGTTATTTTATCTATAAACCAGGAGCAATGGTCATAGTAATGCTATATCTCACCATTGTGAGGGTTAAATAAAATGTCAATTTCCTGGCACATAGTAGGAGATCCATAAATGATAATTATTATACTGAATACTTCCACTTCATAATTGATGGCAGTACTTTAGTAGCACCCCCCAGGTGAAACTTCCTAGGGAGAAAAAGGCCTCTGCTACCCCTGGAGCCCTGCTCTAATGCCAGAGAACAGCCCCGTGCTCCTCTGAGCTGGTGTATGTTCCAAGGCTTGCTTGCTATATTCCCAGCTGTCCAGCCAACCCAACTGAGCAGGGACAGGCTCATTTGGGCTCCTTCCTCCTTTGCCTAGAAAAATATAGCAAGTGCAGCTCCCCCCAGGCCACTAGGAGAAAGCCCAGCTGCTCTGGAGTGGCTCCACTCTACCTGTAGGAGTACTCAATATTTCAAGGTCACAGAACTGGGCTAGGAAGGGTCACAGGAAGAAGGAGCAGGATTCTTAACCTCTCAGGCCTTGGTACTCTTGTTGGCTGTCAGTCTGTTTCTTGATGGCTCTTCTTGTGGACTGGGAGTCCCTGAAACTGTGCCTCCACCCCGTCTTGGGACAGGCTACTGACTCAGCTCAGGTCCTGATGATGCACTTCAGAGGACGCCCTTGTCTGGGTCCTTAGTTCAGGCCCTGTGATTATCCCAGTTTGGCATGAATCTACGGCATCAGGGAAGTGGGGTGCCCCAACCCCAGCTCAACCAGTCCTCCTTTCCTTCACCTGTCAGGGTCCAACTTGGGGGACCTTCTCATCCTCATGCCTGGGGAGGCGAGCATCTCCACAGTCTCCAATTTATCCCCATTCTAGAAGCACCCAGGTCGGAAAATAAATGCTCAGAACAGCTAGAATGGGTTGGCCAGGGTTTCCCTTGGCCAAGTTACAGCCCTGCCTGCTTTTGGTTTGGTATTGGCCAGAATTTCAAAGATGCCTTTTTTTTTTTGGTTGGGATTGGTGGAAAACCTCCGCTTTCACTTAACTGCTGCCCTCCTGCCATTCCCATTCCCTTTGGCAAACTGACCAGAGGTAGCCCCCCACCTTGTCCCTTTAAGAGGAGGGAGGACACGAACTGCATGCCCACTTGAGGAAGGGATTGACTGTCTAGGCGGCACTCCCAGGCCACATACCACGCAGGGCACAGAGACCTGGACTTGCCAAGCAGCATTTCCTTGGAACACATCGATCAGCACACAGATAGCTAGCTCTTCCTGGCACCCTGCGCTCTCAGCCGGCAGGCACCCCCACCACAACTGGCATCCGCAGCTGGAGCTCCTCCGAGCATCTGGCACTCACCTTACATTTCTAGTTCCCATTCTGCCTCAGGCAATCGCTGACACCTCACTTTCTGAGCCTCAAAGGCACTGGCCTCCGCACTCCTCCCCAGCCTCCGACCGGTGGCACGTACCTGCTTTTTCTCTGGGGTTGGATGAGTCGAGCTGGGCACAAGCATGGAGCTGCGGGTGAGTCTCGGCTGGTATTAGCTCGGAGCAGTGAGCAGCAGCTGACGCAGTGAGCTCCCTAGCCTTTGCTCCAGCCCGCCTTTCCCCGACCTCCACCGGGGCCCAGGAAGGACCTCCCCGGGAATTTGGCGTCACCCAGCGGGCAGCCACCTCATTGCGCTGGATATGCAAGCCACTCCCTGCGTCTCGCGTCACTGAGACGCATCACGGCTATTGGCTTGTTTCCATTGTGGCGTCAGAGCTCCGCACAGCCAGGTAGATTGGTGTCAAGGCAAATCCAGGTTTTTGATTCCACCTGGACCATCATACAAAGTAAAGCCGGTAGGGCTTCTCCTCCGCTACCAGGAGGAAGCCCAGAAACTCCTGGGCGGTCCACCCTACTTGTAGGAGTGCTTAGGATTTCTGAGTTCCTTCTTCCATTCTCCACAGCTGGTACTTTTGTTCATTACTACTGTCCTGAAGTCCCTCTGTGTCTTCTATTTCCCAGAGAAACTAGAGGCAATCAGGAGAAAAATACTTAAATTTTTGCCTACAAACATATCTGAATACATTCTTACCTCTGCTTAAAATAAGAAGAGATGTGTGTCGTCTTGTTTAAAACCAGTCCCTTCTGGGTCTCAGCCCTTCGTTTCTTTAGGGCCCTCATTAAATCACATTTTACAGATGACTGTTGAATGCACCAGACACTCTTCTAGGCACTAGGGATACAGCAGTGAACAAAACAGGCGAAATCCTTGCCATCAAGAAGCTTATATTCTAGTCGAAACGCAAGGACAATGATCAAATAAGTAAACTATATAGTATGTTAGATGGAAGTAATAACTTTGGAGGCAAATAAAGCAGGGAGGTGGATGTGAAGTGTGTGAGTTGTAGTCGGAGATGGCCTCAATGAGATTTAAATAACCCGAAGGAGATGAGGGAGTGAACCATCCTTATATCTCGGGGAAGAATGTTGTGGACAGAGTGAACAGTAAATACAAAGGTCTTGAGGTGAGAGCATAATCGCCACTATCGAGGAAGAACCAGAAGGTCACTGTGGCTGGAGTGAAGAGAGAGAGTGGGAGATCAGGTGAAAGAGATAAGGGAAAGACTTCACCTTGGAAGGCTCTAAGGCCAGATGACTTGGGGTTTAACTCTGTCATGGGAGCCCCTGGAAGATTTTGAGCCATGGGATGAATTTGACTTAAAAAAAACACACACAATCTTTTTAGCTACTGAAGGGAGAACAGATATGAAGAGAGCCAGAATAGAAGCAGGAGACCAGTTAGGAGAAGATTGGGATCTGGCGAGAGATGATGGTGGTTTGGATTAGTGTGGTGAAAGGTGGTGAGAAACGGTTGGATTCTGGGTGTCTTTTGAATGTAGAGCCAACAGTTTCTTCCTCTGGGTTAGGTACTATGAGAAAGGGAGAAATTTTTGGCCTGAACATTGAGAGGGTGTAGGCTATGGGAGGAGCAGGTTTGGGGGTGAAGATAGGTCAGGAGCTTGGTTTAACACATGTTAAGTTTGAGATGTCTTTCAGGCATGTCAGGATGTCAAGAAAGCAGTTAGGGGTAGAAGTTTGGCAACATCTGGGTCGGAGATATAAAATTGAGACTCATCAGTATATGGATGTTATTTAAAGCCATGGGATCAGGAGAGATCACTGGGGAGCAAGTATAAATAGAAAAAAATATGTGCAAGGACTGAATCCTGGAGCTTTCCAACATTAAATGATTTTAGAGATGTGTAGGAACCATCAAAGAGACTGAGGGATGGCTCGTGAAGGCGGGGAGAGATGACATCCGGGAGGTGGTGGTATGCTGGAAGCCACCAGCAGGAGACTCACTAAGGAGGGAAGATCAGTTGTGTCAAACGCTGAACACAGGTTAAGTAAGAAGAGTCTGAGAGTTGATGTAGAAGGTTGTGGGTGATATAATCTGACAAGAGTGCTTTTGGTGGAGTGGTGGGGTGAAGGTTTGATTGTGGGTGGGTTCAAGAAAGAATTGGGGAGGGATAGATACAGTATAGACAACTCTTTGGAGGAGTTTCGTGGTAAAGGAAGGAAAGATACTGAGTAGTAGCTGAAAAGAGAAGTAATGTCAAGGGTATTTTGCCACATATTTTTTTAAATGTCAGAAATAACCATATGTTTATATGCTGATGAGAAAGAGCCAGTGGAGGGAGGGAACTGATGATGCTGGAGAGGGAGGGGAGTGACTGGAGCAATGCCATCGATGAGGTGACAGGGGATGGGATCGAGAGGAGAGTGAGGGCCTTGACTGGTTAGGGACACAAAGAGTTCACCCAAAGGAAGACGAGAGAAGTCACAGTTTTGGGGCACAGGTGCAGGGAGGTAAATGGATGATGATCCCGGAGAAGCTCATGGAGATTCTCTAGCTTCTCCTGGTGGCCTTTTTCATTTCAGTGAATTAGGAAGCAAGGTTAGCTAAGAGTGAGTCAAAGATGAAGGAGGAAGGGCTGGGGAGTTAGGAAAAGAGGAATTATAAACTAGCCATCTAGGGGAGAGGTTCTCAAACTTGATTGTGTATTAGAATTACCTAGAGAGTCTGTTAAGGCCCCACCCAGAGTTTCTGATTCTGGAGGTCTGGAGTGGGCCTGAGAACTTGCATTTCTAATGAGCTCCCAGGTGATCCTGCAGCTGCTGGTCGGGGATGACCTTTTGAGAACAACTGTGGTAGTGAATGGGAGAGTGAATGAATTACGGAAATATAGTTGGGTTGTCGGGTAGTATCAAGGGCCCATTTAAGTTTAGAATTCATGGATTGAAAGTGTCTCCATTCAGCATTATCATGTTCACGGTTGCTGTCACAGGTTCAGAGTCCTGTATTTTTAACACTTTCATTTTCTACTGACTTATAATAGTCTCCAAATTTTTCCCCTTTAAAAAATGAAAATCTTTAAGGGGGGGTGGAGGGCAGAGAGGGATAAAGGGGAGAAAAAATAGGACAACTGTAATAGCATAATCAATAAAATATACTTAAAAAATGAAAATCTTTAGCTTAGACTCCAGCTCTCTCCTCTTCAAAGTTCTCTTGGAAGAGTCGTGCATGCTGTATTTCCCCACCTCCCTGTCTGTGCAGCATCTTCGTGCCTCTCACCTCTCAGACATTAGGAAACCTCTCTTACCCAGTCATTATGATCTCTTACTTGACAACACCGGGGGGCCGTTTTAGTTATAATCAGTTACTTGACCTCCTGTAAACTCAATACCTCCAGTCATTCCCTCCTTAAAATTCTCTCCTTTAGGTTTTGTGACACAGTGCTTTTCTAGTTTTCCTCTTGATAGCTCTGTCTCATTCTTCTTTTCCTCTAGTGTTCCTTTATCCTCTGTATTTTAATGCAGTTTATAGCACACTGATTGTTATACAGTAGTCCCCCTTAACCGCGGTTTTACTTTCTGTGGTTTCAGTTACCCATGGTCAACCATGGTCCAAACATATTAAGTGGAAAATTTCAAAAATAAACAATTCATAAGCTTTAAATTGCCCACTGTTCTGAGTAGCTTGATGAACTGTCATGCCATCCCACTACAACAGGCCCAGGATGTAAACCATCCCTTTTTTTAAGGTGTCCTCACTGTATGTGCTACCTGCCTGTTAGTCACTTAGCTGCTGTCTCAGTTATCAGATTGGTCACAGCATTGCAGTATGGCAATGCTTGTGTTCAAGTAACCTTTATTTTACTAATAATGGCCCCATAGCCATTCATATAATGTTAATTATAATATATTGTTATAATTGTTTTATTTTATTGTTAGTTGTTGATCACCAACTGAGCCTAATTTATAAATTAAACTTCATCATAGGCATGTATGTATAGGAATGAACGTAGTATATAGAGGGTTTGGTATCATCCCAGGTTTCAGCAACCACTGGGGGTCTCGGAATATAACCCTGGCAAATAAAGAAGGACTGCTATATGTACAGATTGTAGATTTCCTGAGATATTTTCTCCTTTTTAAATAAATATTTTATTTATTTATTTTTAAAGAGACGGGAAGGGAGGGAGAAACATTGATCAGTTGCCTCTTGTGTGTGCCCTGACTGGGGGCTGAACCTGTAACTCAGGCATGTGCCCCAACTGGGAATTGGACTGGCACCCTTTTGCTCTGCAGAGCTATGCCCAGCCAACTGATACACACCAATCAGGGCCTGAGATATATTCTGATTCCTCTGGTTATTATTCTGAAACATTTATATCTGTTCCTTCATTAGGTTAAAAAAATGGGGTTAGTATTAGTAACTGCCTTGTAAAGTTGATTTGAGGATTAAATGAGCTAATATGCATGAAAAAGTTACAGCAATGCCCAGCATATACTGAATATGTAACATCACTCTGATCTGTCACTCATCCGTCAGCTATTACTTGTATGGGTCGATGATACCAAAGTCTGTATTTTCAGGTAGACCTTACTCCTGAGCATCAATTGTAATTATCTACCTGCCTCCTGACATACCCTTGACATCCCATCAGCATCTCAACCTCAACATATTCAACCTTAAACTCTTTGTTTTCTACAGTTTGCTCCGCTTCCTTTGTTCCCCATATCTATGAATGGCACCATCATCTATCCTATTTCCTAGTCAGAAATCTGCTAGTTTCCAACTGTTTCCCTCCCTTAATTTTTACAGAGATGTTGTCTTAGTCTACAAAATCAGATATGCAGGAAACATAACCTTGTTTTTCTGTAATAAACCTCTTTACCTTTTTGCAGCCAGTCCCTATTCTACTGGAGTGCTGGACACTTAGTTTCAGTCAATTGATGGAAGTACCTCTCCTTTTTCCAGGGATTGCCTAAATTATTGGAGGATGTCTTTTAAAAAAAAATTATTTTACTTCTTATTCAAGTATAGTTTTCTGTCTTTTATTCCCATCCCAGTCCACCCCCTCCCCCGTGCTCCCCACCTCCCTCCCATTTCCACCCCCCTTAGTTTTTGTCCATGTGTCCTTTATACTTGTTCCTATAATCCCTTCCCTTTTCCCCTGAAATTCCCTCCCCTCTCCCCTCTGGTTACTGTGAGCCTGTTTTCTATTTCAATGTCTTTGGTTATATTTTGCTTGCTTGTTTGTTTTGTTGCTTACATTCCTGTTAAAGGTCAGATCATATGGAGTTTGTCTTTTACCACCTAGCTTATTTCACTTAGCATAATGCTTTTCAGTTCCATCCATGCTGTTGCACAGGGTAGGAGCTCCTTCTTTCTCTATGTGGAGATGTCTTATGTATATTTGCCCAAGCACTGGAGGGAGTGGGCCCATGTTACTAAATGGCTACCTAAGTGTCTATTGCTTGGTTCGTGCTTGCATGGCTTCTGTAGGTCTAGTATCTCTGCTACCTTTAGGTCACTTTTGGACATATGGGCTCATTCTGCTGCTTTCAGGCCTGGCAGTAGCATGACAAAGTGTGATCTGTTCAAAGTTCCAACTACTTCCAAAATAGTCCACACTCTGCAGTCATTTTCTTTTTCTGAGACCTTGTCTCCTTCTGAGGTTCTACCCAAGATGGAGGAGTGGGGTTCCATTGCTGTTGGATCTCAAAAACGTTCTTGGGGGTTTTGCTGTTTCTCTATGCTCAGGTCCCTGAGGACAGAACCCACCAATGTCTGCACTCTTGTTCTTGTGTGCCGGTGGTACTGGTGGTGGTAATGCCACTGGGAGGCCTGGCCTCACCCATGATATTTTCTCACATCTTTTGTCCAGGCTGTGAGTCCTTCCTGTTTTATTAAGGGCCTAGGCACTTGAAATTAAAAAGCCAGAGGTGGCTTCCCATTTTTCTCCATGGTTTTTGCTGTCACATCCTCTCATTGAGGCATAAATATAAAAGCTTGGCTACTTAGGAACTCCCAGCCAAGAGGGAGGCATAAGTAGACAGATATACTGTGCCATTTCACACAACCAAAAGAAGAACAACAACAAAGTTAAAAACAAAAAACAACCAAAACTGCCAGAAAATCAAACTGTATGAAAGTCTGACAACCAAAGAATTAAAGAAGAAACATTTATCCATAACAGTAAGAGGGGTGGAGACGGCAGTATGGGTGGAGAGGACTCATGGGAAGGCGGCAGCTGTAGGACCAGGAGGTCCCACATTTGTGTGCAGATAAACCAAGAGGAACAATCCAGACCACGCAATCCAGGGTTCCAGCACAGGGGAATAAAGCCTCAAAACCTCTGACCGTAAAAACCTGTGGGGGTTGTGGCAGTGGGAGAAACTCCCAGCTTAACAGGAGAGTTTGTTGGAGAGACCCACAGGGTCCTAGAATGTACACAAACCCACCCACCTGGGAATCAGCACCAGAAGGGCCTGATTTGCTTGTGAGTAGCAGACGAAATGAGTGAAAGCTGCTGAGAGCTCAGCGAGTGGCATTGTTCCCTCTATGACCCCTCCCCCACATACAGCACCACAACACAAGTAAGAGGATTGTTCCGCCCTGGTGAATACCTAAGCCTCCACCCCTTACTACATAACAGGAGCACCAGACCAAAAAAAAAAAAAAAAAAATAAATAAATAAATAAATAAAGTCCAAATGAAAGAACAGATCAAGCTACAAAAAAACCTACAACTAAGAGATGAAGAGCTAGCCACCATATCAGATGCAGAGTTCAAAACACTAGTAATCAGAATGCTCACAGAATTGGTTGAGTATGGTCACAAAATAGAGAAAGAAGTGAAGGCTATGAAAAGTGAAATAAAGGAAAATGCACAGGGAACCAATAGTGGC
>PVKM010021118.1:0-22808 GCA_004027735.1 Carollia perspicillata
GAAGTGGGGCAGACACAGTTTTTACCAAGAGTTACAATCAGCTGGGGTTGTTGTCAGACCCAAGTGCACCTGGGCTCTGAACTTCTGATTACACAAATATCCTTTTCTTCACAACACAATCACAGGATTGGGGCCAGGTAGCATTGTTAATGTTGATATTTAACAAATTATTCATAAGGAAAGTGGAGGGGTGAAAGAAACTAGACATTGAGCTTAATAAACTGAGAAACATGAGCCAGGAAGGCATAGCTTCACAGCCCAGCATTTCTCTGCCAAGGAGATCAACACTCCTCCCTTCTCTGCTGGTGCTGGACTGTTGAGAGGTGCAGGGAGAAATGCTGGCCAGTTGAAGTCTGCCAGTCCAAAAAGTGTCTGTAAACTTATCCAAAGCCTACAAAACCCTGGAAAGTTGATTGGTTCTTTTGAAAAAGCACCTGGTCCATCCAAGACCCAAGCTAATATAATCCCAGGGGAACAAAGAAGCACTTTCTCTTTCTCTCTCTCTCTCTCTGTTGTTCATAACCTGCACTTGTGTCCTCTCTCTATAGCCTTGAGGCTTTAGCAGCCACATGGCCAGCAGCCACATGGACTCCGCCACTGGGGCAGCTGGGAATAAGCTAGGTTACCTGGATTGGAACTGAAACGTCTTAGCAGTCTCCTGTGGGCTCTAAAAGGACTCAGCTTTCTTTCTCTTGCTTGAGAATCTGCACTTGCCCCATGCATTTGTGCATCCTCTTTCCATAGCCATGTGGCCTTAGCGACCATGTAGCCAATGGCTGCACATGGACACAGACTCCAGGAGGGAGCCTGAATACCACAGCAAAGCGATGGTATTCGGCACAGCTAACAACAACACTAAACTAGCCAGATGCTAGCTTCGGCCGTCCTTTAATATGGAACAGAAACTCTGGGCAGCTGCCTTTATTCTGGCCCTACTGAAGACGAGATTGGATCTTTTTCAAGTCTAACGGAGATGCAACATTGGGAAGTTAGGGGGGGATCCCCTTAATGATACACCATCAATAAAGTTCACCTCAGACTTTCCCTCATGGCACTACAAGAACTCCACTCCTACTGATAACAGCATTACTGGAAGATATTCCAGCATAAACTCTTCAAAGTGATCAGAGCTAGCTCTCCCTTACATGCACCTAAGTTATGATCTTATAAGCCCTAACAAGTCATTCCGTATCCTTCTCTCAAAGTGAGATTCTCCTGGGGGTCTCATTTTTCTTTCAGAGTGATTAGCCAGGACCAATTCATCACACTAAAAATAAAATAATAAAGTGAAAAATTAAAGGGAAAGTGTGGAGATACATACACAGCCCCTTTCTACTAAAGTCCTCATGTCCTCTGTGTAAAATTTCTCACTGCTTTTCCAGCATTCTTAAAATTTTGCTAGACCAGTGGAGATAAAAATATCAGACTATATTTGTCTGTCTGATAGCCTAAAGTCCAAATGTTGGCCTTGCACAAAAAAAAAAAAATAGAAAAAATAAAATGATTCTTCAAGGATAAGAGAATACTTTCTACTTAAAAATTGCACAATTAAAGGATCACTAGATTTTTTTCTTCTCAGAAAATAATTTCTTTAGCAAGCTAACTTGCAAGAAACTCCTCTGGAAATAGATTCAGCTAGGGGCTACTAATCATTAAGTCATTAATGCAACAAATATTTATGAAGTACCTATATATGACAGGTATTACACAAAGTATTAAAGAGGAAAACACTCTCACACACTCTTATATATTAAAGTATATTAAAAATTACTAAGGGAAAATACAACACAATTTTTAAAACATATTTTATTGAATATTCTATTACATTGTCCCATTCCTTTCTCTCTCCTTTTATCCCCCTCTGCCCTGCACCCTCCTTCCCACCAGCATTCCTCCCCCCACCCCCTTAGTTCATGTCCACCAGTCATACATATAAGTTATTTGGCTTCTTCATTTCCTATACTATTATCCTCTCCCTATCTATTTTGTACCTACCAATTATGCTTCTTATTCCCTTCACCTTTTCCTCTATTCTCCCCTCTCCTCCTCCCCACTGATAACCCTCCATGTGATCTCCATTTCTGTGATTTTATTCTTGTTCTAGTTGTTTTGCTTAGTTTGTTTTTGTTTTAGGTTCAGTTGTCGATAATTGTGAGTTTGTTGTCATTTTATTGTTCATATTTTTGATCTTCTTCTTTTTCTTAGGTAAGTCCCTTTAACATTTCATATAATAAGGATTTGCTATGATGAACTCCTTTAACTTGACCTTATTTGGGCAGCACTTTATCTGCCCTTCATTCTAAATGATAGCTTTTCTGGATGGAATAATCATGGATATAGGTCCTTGCCTTTCATGACTTTGAATACTTTTTTCCAGCCCATTCTTGCCTGTAACTTTTTTTTTTTTTTGAGAAATCAGCTGATAGTCTTATGGGAACTCCTTTGTAGGTAGTTGTCCCTTTTCTCTTGCTGCTTTTAAGATTCTCTCCTTCTCTTTAATCTTGGGTGATATAATTATGATGTGTTGCAGTGTGTTCCTTCTTTACTCCAATTTCTTTGGGACTCTGAGCTTCCTGGACTTTTTGGAAGTCTATTTTCTTTGCCAGACTGGGGAAGTGCTCCTTCATTGTGTTTTCAAATAGGTTTTCAATTTCTTGCTCCTCCTCTTCTCCTTCTGGCACCCCTGTGATTTGGATGTTGGAACATTTAAAGTTGTCCTGGAGGTTCCTAAGCCTCATCATTGTTTTGAATTCTTGTTTCTTCATTCTGTTGTGCTTGAATGTTTATTTCTTCCTTCTCATCCAAATTGTTGATCTGAGTCTCAGTTTCCTTCCCTTCACTGTTGGTTCCCTATAAATTTCCCTTTATTTCAGTTTGAATAGCATTCATTTCTTCTCTCATTTTGTGACCAAACTCAGTCATTTCTGTGAGCATGCTGATTACCTGTGTTTTGAACTCTGCATCTGATAGGTTGGCTATCTAGTCGTTACTTATTCTTTTTCTGGGGTTTTGATTTGTTCTTTCATGTGGGCTATAGTTCTTTGCCTCGAGGCATCTAGTATGTAGTAAGGGGCAGAACCTTAGGTATTCACCAAGGTGGGACAACCCATATAGCTGTGTTGTGGTGCTATATGTTGGGGAGGAGTTTGAGAGGGAATAATGCCACTTGCTGGGCTCTTGGCCAGCTTTTAGTCACTCCCCCTGCCACCTACAAGCAAATTGGGCCCATCTGGCACTGATTATTGGGTGTGTGGGTTTGTGTATGTTCTAGGACCCCTGTGGGTCTCTCCAATGAACACTCCTCTGAAGTTGGGAGTTCCTCCCTGCAGTTGCAACATCCACAGGTTTTTACAGCCAGAGGTTTTGAGGCTTTTGTTTCTTGCACTGGAACCTCAGGTTGTGCAGTCTGTCTCACTCCCCAGTTGTTCTTCCTGGTTTATCTGCTGGCAAATGTGGAACTGCCCACTCCTCCAGCTGCTTCCTCACCTGCCTGGTTCAAGCCTTGCTACATGTCCTGTCTGCCCCAGCTGCCCACCTCTGCCTTTCCTACCAGTCTGGATGAATGTTTCTACTTTAACTCCTTGGTTGTTGGACTTCCATACAGTTCAATTTTCTGGTAATTCTGGTTGTTTTTGTTTTTAAGTTTGTTGTTTATCTTCTTTTAGTTGTATGAGGAAGCAAAGCATATCTATCTATGCCTCCATCTTGGACAGAAGTCAGGAGAAAGGGGGAAATACAACACACTTTAAAAGTGACATCAAAGTTTTTTTTCCTGATACCAATGTAGTATTAGATTTTTCACTTGAAAACATAAAATTAAACAAGGCAGAAACATTCACCTTGAACTCTGACTTTACTGAGAATAAAAAAAAAAACAAATTAGGTTAGAGGCATTAGAAGATAAGAAGCTAGCTGTCTGAATGGATCCGAATCTATGTCTACCATAGTGGTTTCATGACATCTCTAGAAACAAAGAAGTGTTGTTAATTCACAATTTGCCTATTTTCTCTTTCTATCTCACTTTGTCTAAGTTAACCAGTGCTTACATATCTGACTGAGGTGCTTTGAAAATATAACTGTATTCTTAAAGAATTAAAGAATATATATTTTAAAATATGTAACTACATACAAGTATTTTAAGTAATGTTTTAACCAATATCTCTTGGAAGATTTACTATCTATAAAAGGGAGCATTCAAATCAAGAACTGAAAGTGATTTGACACTGAAATAAATGACTCCACTAGAAATATAAAGGAGTTGCTGAATTTAATAATTTAATGTAAAAGTATTTGTGTAAATTTGAAAATTTACAGAACCGACATGGTCATTCTTGGTATACAGGTCAGTTGTTTCATTTGATGCCATTCCATCTATTTTGGCATAACCTCACAAATAACTCAGAATTATAATTCTGAAATAAAATAAAATAAGACTCCAGTAATAGCAGCCTTTCAATTAGAGAGTAACCTGTCACGTAATTCAAATAAATCATAATCATTTTCATTGGTGGAGTAAAAAGCCTTTGGAATGAGAATTAGTGAATCCACTTCTAGCTCCCTTTCTGGCACTAACCTGATAACCTTGAGCAAATCATACAAATCTTCTTGTTGTATTTTCTCGTTAATGAGATATTCATATTAGGCAAAATACTTCACAATCACCTTTATACACCTTGGATTCTTTCATTTTTGCATGGGACCCCAACTTTCTTTTTTTTTTTTGGTTAGGGAGTTGGTTGTTGTTATGTGGTTTCATAAGAAATTTACTGAATTTTGTGAAAGGCAAAGCCTTTCTTGTCTTTTTTTTTGCAAAAACTATGAAAATATATTAAAGTCAGTGATGAGAATTTTTCTATTTGTCTCTAAATCATTATCTACACACACACACACAGCCCTAAATAGTACATGTCTCCATGTATGTATATACATATGTACTGCATATGTGTAAAGTAACATAGAGGTCTGTCCAGCCATTGTTAACATAACAAGAATGGTTTGTGCAACATCAATGTAACCTGGAAACCAAGGAGAGTGGACTGGAATACACATGAGTGAACAATGATGACTTCACTGTACTAGTCAGAGGGGGTGGTAGACACCACTGAGTAAGCATTTGTACTGTGTGGCCAGCACATCCAAAATGATTAAATGAGTAGAGCAATGAATCTGCATCAAATTTTCAGTTAAGCTTGAACATTCCTCTGCAGAAATTATTGGGATGATTCAGAAGGCTGAAGCTGTTGTCATCTGGTGATTGGCAGCTTCATTACAATGTGACTGCTCAGGTACCATGTTCCCTGCAGAGTTTTTTTAAGAAACATCAAATCACCCAGGTAACTCAGCCCCCTATAGCCTAGATTTGGCACCCTACAACTTCTGCCTTTTCCAAAACTAGAATCACCTTTGAAAAGGAAGAGGTATCAGACTGTTGATGAGATTCAGGAAAATATGACAGTGCAGCTGATGGCTATTGAAAGAACTGTATAAGGTCCCAAGGTGCCTACTTTGAAGGGGATGGAGGTGTCATTGTCTTATTGTATAATGTTTCTTGTATCTTCTTCTATAAATATGTCTATTTTTCATATTACATGGCTAGGTACCATCTGGACAGACCTAATTAAAATAGAAAAGATGTGGAGAAATATACATGCAGTTATTAACCTTCATTAATTGATCAGGGTGGGAATTACAAAAAGGTATGTCTGAGGTTCTAATATAAACATTTACACAGCTCTATTCACTGACTTTTTCCAATGAACATTTGTTACATGTATGGTTAAAAAATCAAATTATTGTATGCATATGTTCATGCATACATACTTTTATATATTTACTATACATATTTACCAAACCCATCAGTAACAACATATACACAAACTTGGATTCAGCTATAATTGCTTTTTTTCCTACTTAACTCAACAAATGTGTAATAGGGGCAAAATTTTGCAACAAAAGTTTTTCCTTAATCATAGCCAAAACCATTTAAAAGTTTCAGAGCTTTCTTAGATATTTTTGAAAACCTGAAAACTTCTACAGGAAAAAACTGGCAGTGTGCCTGTGGACTTAATGTAAAATTAAATTAAGCTCATACCTGTATGATGGTGATTGTAAGAGATGAAAAATGAATGATACCGTGATTCATTATTTCAAGGATTCACATTCTTGGAATGTGAATAAATGATTTTCTATCTCTGGGGATCATGATTCAGATAAAATGTGTCTGGAACAGCATGCAAAGTTTGGAAAGAAAGTTACCAGAAATATTATAATAGAAAACATGAACTGCCTGCCAGCTGCCCTGGTCTCAAAACTTGGCTTAGTGAGTGATGAAAAGTAGCTCCCCAGTTGCATTGTGAAAAAAAGAAGAAGGCAAGTAACATTAAGACAGAGATGCAAATTGGAATCAGCCCTGCAGCCCAGGATATGAATACAATTAGGCCAAAGGTAATAGAGATCCCATTCATTCATATCCTCACTTCTCTCAACCTTGGCTCAGATGTCATGGCTTCAGTGAGCCATCCTCTTTCTCTTCTGAAAACGATTCTGTCTGACATTCTTTTCCTTCACTTCTCTGTTTTTGCCAAACTTTAATTTATAAAATTTATTTATTTGCTCACTTGATTGTTCTTTGTTTGCATCACTAGAATAAAAATTTTTTGTAGATAAGGGCTTAACCTGTCTGATTAATTGTACTCTCACCAACAGCGGGCACAGTCTTGGCGTGCTGTAGGTGCTTTATAAATACTTTTATAATAAAAGGTACTAATCTATGTAATTCCAAAATCAGAAACTTGAGAGTTATTTGGACTTTTCAACTTTTCTTTCCTCATTTCCACATCAAATTTATCACTTTATTTTTTCAACTAAATTTCATCCCTTATCTTTGCCTTCTTTTCTATTCCTGTACTCACGACTTTGATTCTATGTCCTCATATGTACCAGCACAGTTTGGCTGCTAATTTGCTGCAGCTATTTAGCAATCAAGGGTTTGGCTATAATCTTGTGCTCTCAATTATCTGCTTTAGCCAGTATATTTAAATGGGTTTCAATTGTTTTGGAATTATTTTAAGACCAAACATTCAAGTTATTTAGTAGTAAAAAACAACTAAATGTATGTTGATATAAAACATATATATTAAATGAATGTGGTGAGTTTGATGGTCATAAAAACCATTGCTGATCAATAGAATGAAACTGGGGAAGAAAAGGGGCCACATGTGAAACTGGACAAGCTCAAGGGAGGCCTGCATGGCAGCTTTATAAACTCAGAGCCTAAAGTAACTAACTGCATGGGATGGTTTGAAATGAAAACTTCCTAACTAAAAGCAGTTCATGGCCAGTAGTCTTGTCTTAGGATGGTATTTTTCCCTAACAAAGATCAATCTTTATCCTCACGAAACCTGTCTGTTGTTTTTTTGCATCTATGATAAGGTAACCTTGGAATGTCAAATTTCGTTTTTCCAATGCCTCAAAGCACAGGTACCTCACCAGGCAGAGACCACAAATCCCCTCATTGTTATTGTATGTTAATTGTTGACTGTTAACTATCCTGTACCCAACTTGAGTGAAAGTGTATATCATTTTACTCTACCCAATCCCAGAAGTTTCCTTCTTTGCTTTCTCCCGCCTCCCTAATCTATCACCAATACATTTGATTGTAATGTGTGAATTAATTGCTAAACTGCCATTCTCCAGAGCATTTCTTAATCCATGGAGATTTTGCTTCCAGGCAATTGTCATCAGTTTGGCTCAAATAAACTCACAAAAATTCTCTGAAGGTTTGAATGTTTCTTATGTTGACATAACAAGACATGGGAAAAGGGACGCAAATTAAGATTCATTATTTATTTATCTATGTCTGTCTATCTATCATCTATCTATCTATCTATCTATCTATCTATCTATCTATCTATCTATCTATCATCTATCTATCTGTCTATCTGTATCTATCTATCTATCTATCTATCTATCTATCTATCTATCTATCTATCTATCTATCATCTATCTCTTATCTATCATGTCTCAATGCTAGCCTAGTCCAAATGACCCTAGCATCAAATGTACTGTGGTCAGAATGCCTCATCAAAATGTCATGTATCTATTCTTAAGCAGGCACTCTTAGAGCAAGTGCTAACTTATCTCTTTTTTCTGCAAATGTGACCTGTCTTTAATTACTCCCCCACTAAAGTAATAAAGCTAAAAGAAAAATCTGAGTATGTTGTTCTTATGTTGCAAACTGTTCAGTAGTTCTGTAGGTAAAGCTGAAATGTTTAGCAGTAGGTCCAGCTGTACCATCATGAACCCTATATTTTCCTATCTTGTTTTGTCTCTTACTAGTTCCTGACTAAGATGGTCTAGTCATAAAAAAATATCCCCTCTGTTTCCTGAATGACCACACTATTTTATGCATTTAAATCTGTGATATAGCCAGTCACTTTACTTATAGTGGATGCAGAAAGTTGAACAATAAAATTTCAAGCTTCTGCAGAAAGTGGGACTATTAAAAGGCAACACAATGGCATCCACATTTTCTTACAGTTGGATGTCTGTTTTCAGCTCAATATCTGGAAATTACTGTTTTATCTTACAAAGCCAGGAATAGCAGCCCTCCCCTAGTTTTAGCAGAGCATAAAGCAGACCTAAAAAAGAAAAAAAAAAAAAGGAAATCAGCCCTGGCTGGTGTAATTCAGTGGACTGAGCGCATGCTGTGAACTGAAGGGTTGCCAGTTCGATTCCCAGGCAGGGCACATGCCTGAGTTGCGGGCCAGGTCCCCACTAGGGGGCACATGAAAGGCATCGCGTATTGGTGTTTAGGTCCCTCTCTTTCTTCCTCCCTTTCCTTCACTGTAGGAATAAATAAATAAAATCTTTAAAAAAACAAAAGGAGATCAACTAACAGATGATGTTTAAGGAGACATAGAACTACAGGTCCAAGTAATAAGACAAAAACAATGAATAATAGGTGACAGTATTTAACAGAATGCATTGCAGAAAAATGGTATGTTTTAAATGCATTAGATGATGTTTCTGAATATAAAATTCAGATATTTAATAATGTCCCATAAAACCAGCATGAGTTTTCTAAAATGAGGAATAAGGGATCTGATGAAACAAAATGACTTTTCCAACATATAACTGAGTAGACAGAGAAATGAGTGAGAATCAGTGAAATGTAGCAGCAATAGGGGTATAAGGAAGTATGAGAAATTAGTAGATGAGGAAAAGGAAATTATTATATTTGGAGTTGGCAATCTGTTTTCTTTACTCCTAGTACAGAAAAAAAATGTGAAGACTATTGTTCACTTTTTTTTTTACATTTTTTTATTGTTGTTCAAGTATGGTTGTCTCCATTTCCATCCCCCATCCCAGCCACCACCACTTCCCATTCCTGATCCTACTCCCCTTGGTTTTGTCCATGTGTCCTTTATAGATGTTCCTGAAAACCCTTCCTCCTTCCCCTGCCCCATTCACTTTTTATAGCGGTTGAATAAACTATGTTAGTAAACTTCCTTATAACTGTATTTAATTCTTGTTCTTTAGAACAGGGATATTATTTTTATCAGTTTTTCTTTATTATTGTTGGTCTTCAAAAAATTCTTACCTAAAGAATTTATTGATTCCTAGTCTACTCCAGATATTTTTTTATGAATTATTTTAGTACCCTGAGTCGCAAACAAAAAAGTGAAAATTTCTTTTTAAAGTGTTACATTAACAAAGTTCATTTTTATATATTTATTCTATTTAGCACTTTGACATGCAGTATTTACTGGAAATGGCCTCTTGTTTTTTTTTTTTTTTTTTTTTTTTGCTCGATGAATTGTCATTCTTTCTTTTAAACCACATAAAAGCATTTGGTCCTTTGTGACCCCTCTCTTCACCACTCTCAAAGCTCTTTCCTAGAATGTACCATAAGTATACTTTGTCCACACTTGGATTATAGAACTTAATTCATAGTAATGCTGCCTTATGCTTACATGTAGTTTCTCCCTTTAGATAGATCAAATTGAAGTCAGAAAACAATGATTTACTTATAGTAAGCATATGACATATAGATATAAGAAAGATGGAAGAAAGAAAGCAAGAATAAAAGTAAAAAGGAGAGAAGAAATGGAGAAAAAAGAGGAGAGAGAAAAGAGTGTTAAATGTTTCATATGTTAACCAACTCCAAAACCTTTTCTTTTAGGTAATGTACATAAAATTATGTAGAGCAAGTAAAAGCAAAAAATGGAAATCCAATAATAAACCACTTGAGTCAACTTTTTTCTAAATCAAACAAAATATAAAAGTATCATATTTTTGTTTTATTAGTTTATAAATTTTATATGACCTATATATACAAAGTACTAAAAATCATTAAATGATTTAGTTTCTCTTGCTTTATATACATATATATAAACATATAATTGATACATTTATTAATATATTAATTAATGTATAATTGATATATTTAATATATAATATATAATATACTATGGCCAATGTCTTTTTACATACTTGATAACTAATAATAAAAATATGCTATAAATATTTTTCTTAATATTTTAAAGTTCCACTAGTTTTACATAAAAATAGAGAATATAAATGTTTGTTATTATTTATTTTCAAGTTTTATTGTTTTGACATACAGAGATTAATAGTTATTTTCACAAAGAAAATATGAACGATAATAAGAATCATGTATGGGTTGCCTTTTATTTAATATCTTTAAACTTAATTACCTTTACCCTATTACCATAATATAGACTATCAATCATATAAATATATTTTTATTTTTATTTAAATTTAAAATATACAAAATCATATTTGCCACTTAAAATATAATTAGGAAGCTCACTCTTTAAGAAAATAAAATATGAATCTTAGGTGATTTATTAAAGTCCTGGTAAAATTCATCATATGTATTTTTAGTCCCAAGATAATATTACAGAAAATATTTGAGGGTTGTGACATACTAATAACAACATACATTTTACTAAAATTGTCTTAGATCATCACAGATTTCAGAATCACAAACTTTATCTGGATGCACTTAATCAGAACTCTGCATGGAATTCTGACAGTGTGTTAATGAGCATATTAATTATCAGCCTGTGCTTGCTGGAAAAATTATCTACTGGACTGGCCATGGTAAACATGGTTTTCAGTTTTTGTATTCAACTCTGATCAGTTATAATGTAAACTCCTTTTTAAGTACCTCTTGTTAATTTGGCTCAGTGATTTACAAAGTGTCCTTTATGAAATCTTCTGTCTCTAGTACAAACCATTGCAAAACTTTAAAAATTATTTACATAGAATTAACTAAAATGCATATTAATTTTGAAATGATGACTCAAGATTTGATTTAGGCAGAGTATGACTGTGCTCAGAAATATAGAGTTTGTGAGGGGAAAGTTTGAAATGGTAAATGATGACTTTGCTCTGGACCATTTAAGCTTGTCATGTAAGAAAAGTGCAAGAATAAAGATATTCCATAGTCATAGCTCTGAATCTAAATTTTGTGACAGATTGTAACTAGAAATATAAATCCTAAATATGAATGGGATTATCATAGAAAGTGTGACAAGGATAAGATTGATAAAAGTAAGAACATAGGAATGAAAAAGAAGTAAAAGAGAACAGGGAGGAGAAAGAAACAATAAGAGAAATACTTGGAAATCTTTACTTTTAGGAACAGAAATGAAAATTAAAAAGTAGGAGGTTAAGGTCAGGGATATAATAGATCTACCCAAACAGCACACACTGTATGAACTAGGGAGGGTGTTACATGTTGCATTGTGTCCTTCTCAAACATATATGTTGAAGCCATACACATATAACTGTATTTGGAGATAGAGACTTTACAGGGATAATTAAGGTTAAATCAGATCATAAAGGAGGGTCCTAATCATAGAACTAGTATTTTGAAATGAAGAGGAAGTAATTGCCATGGTATGAGCACATAGAGAAAAGGCTATTTGAAGACACAGCAAGAAGGTGGTCATTTGTAAGCAGTCACCAGAGTATGTCCACAATATAGTCTTTCCTATAAGTCAGCTGGGCAACTGCTCTGCCAGCTGCCTGTTGGGCAGCCTGGCACCAAAGAATAGGCAAGAGTCAGACAAGGTAACTATGCTGTTCACTTAACTTTTATCGGATGCAGGTTCACTCAACAAAGAACATCAACACAAATTAATACCCTACTTATACTCTAACAACCTAAGAGAAATATAACACAGAGCAATCAATGGGGGATAACAAACCTGAGTCCCAGAGTCTCTGTCTGCAGGTTGAGGAGACAACATGGCATGCAAGAGAGCCACTGGGGTCTTGCAAGGAAGGATCTCTGGAGCCAGGTGGGCAGCAGGGCAGATGAAGTCCTCAGTCCAGCAGGGCAGAGCCTCTGGTGGAGATCAGTGTGGTGTGGAGCAGCACTCTGGTGTGTGGAGCTCAGCTGTCTCAGCAGTGGTCTGGAGCCTGCCTCAGTTATACCTTGAGAGAGGTGTACTCCACCCTTCTGGGTCTCATGATAAATGCCTTGGCACCCTTGATGGTAAGTGGGGAATTTCCCCACAAGCCTGGGGTGGTCCCTCCCTGTAGACGTGGCTGTTCTCGTCATGTGTGCAGATATCTTAGGTGTGTCTCCTTGTCAAATGTGTCTAGTGTGACTTAAATAGTTTCCTTCTTGAACCCAAGTGTCATGGCTGACTGGCAGCCATCTTGGTTGATATGAGTAACTCTACTTTGTTTTATATACTTCATGCTATTTTGACTGGACCAATGCCATTTTATTGGTCCTGCTCTCCACACAAGTAGAGGAGAGAGGCCTTAGAAGAAACCAAACTGACCAACCTCTTGATCTTGGATTTCCAGCCTCCAGAACTATGGGAAAATAAATGTGTATTGTTAAAATAATTCTGTCTATGGTAGTTTGTTTTGGCAGCTCTAGAAAACTAACAAAGGGATAAAAAGGCATTCTTGAATAAAAATTTTGCAAAGAAGTAAAGAAAGAAAAAAGATAAACAATATTTTTTAAAAATTAATTAAATTTATTGGGGTGACATTGGATAATAAAATTGTATAGGTTTCAAGCATACATTTCTATGATACATCATCTGCATATTGCATTATGTCCTTACCATCCAAAGTCAAATCTCCTTTTGTCACCATATATTTGAGCCCCTTTGCCCTTTACTACCTCCCCTACATTCTCCTATCCTCTGGTAACCAGTAAACATACTGTTGTGTTTATGAGTTTTCATTTGTTTCTCTTATTTGTTCATTTGTTTCAGTTTTATGTCCCACATATGAGTGAAATCATATGGTCCTTGGCTTTTTATATCTGACTTATCTCATTTAGCATGATATTCTCAAGATCCATCCAAGGTGAAGAAGATTTATTCATTAGAAATTCATGTCTGATATTCATTAAAACTTTTAAACCTGTGGCCTGAGTATCTGGTGATAAAGCATGAACTGTGGATAAAATATGACTTTATAAAAGTTTGGCAGAGGTAACTGAAAAATAAAGAAATTGAGGAAGGGATACTTCCAGAATATTTGCAAGTAGATAAATTTGTGATTACTAATAACAGAGAGCAATTGACAAAAGCTGGCATTTTTTTGTTTTAATTTTCTTTACAACAACAGGAGGTTCACATACCACACAATATGCTCTTGTTACCCCACTCGAATGCAATCTTGTTGTATCTCAAAACCCCAGTTAAACAAAGATTGTTATAAATAACCCATTTTTCTCCAAATAAAATTTATTTTATTGGACAATAACAATTTAAAATTTAATATAGTCATGGCAAATATTTTTAATTTTAGTAATTTGTACACTTGTGACATAGATTTTATTTCTTTCCAATAAGTATGTTTTGAAAATGAATGTAAAAATCTTTATAAGTGTAAATAAAGCTAAAATAAAGTAATAAACTTTTGCAAATATTAGTAATGAAATTTTCTCTTTCTTAGAATCACTAAATGAAGATAATTATATCACTGCAAGCAGAATGTAGAATTTTGTACCCATTATTCATAACAATTAGTCAGTTGTTTTGTACTTACAATTATAGTATTTAAACATAGAAATAAAGTTTAAATAAAGTTAGTATCATTCCTGACTTTTTCTTAAGTTTGACATTTATTGGAAACTTTAATATGAAATAAATTATTCTTTCCTTTCTTCTTTCTTGATATATTTACCAAATATAAATTTAGTAATAATATTATCTGAAAAAATATGTAAGACTTTCTAATGGACCAAAAAATTATTGGATATCTTCAATGGGAACCTGTAAATATTGTATGTATGTATGTATGTATGTATGTATGTATGTATGTACGTATGTATGTATGTATGTATTTGTTGTTCAAATACAGTTGTCTCCATTTTCCCTCCACCAATCCCCTCCGCCCCACCCCTCCTTGACTCCCACCTTCAGTCCTACCCCCTTTGGCTTTGTCCACATGTCCCAATACATGTTTCATGAGGACCCTTCCCCTATTTTCCCCCATTATCCCTCTCTCCTCTCCCCTCTGCTTACTGTCAGTTTGTTCTTTATTTCAGTGTCTCTGATTATATTTTTCTAGGTTGTTTGTTTTGTTGATTAGGTTCCACTTTTAGGTGAGATCATATGATACTTGTCTTTCACTGCCTGCCTTATTTCACTTAGAATAACCTTTCCAGTTCCATCCATGCTGTTGCAAAGGGTAGGAGCTCCTTCTTTCTTTCTGCTTCATAGTATTCCATTGTGTAAATGTACCATAGTTTTTTGATCCAGTCATTTACTGATGATCACTTAGGCTGCTTCCAGCACTTGACTATATTATAAGTTGTGCTGCTATGAACATTGGGGTACATAGGTTCTTTTGAATTGGTGTTTCAAGATTCTTAGGGTATAATCCCAGCAGCGGAATTGCTGGTCAGAGGCAGTTCTAGTTTTAGTTTTCTGAGGAAACCTGTAAATATCTTAAAGCACATCCATCTGCTTTATCTGTGTCTAAGGAATTTATACCATTATTTTTTTTGAGCTATTTCACATCTCTTGTGTGAGCTATAAATAACTGATAGCGATGTAAAAAGATTATTATCTCCAGACACAAAACTAATTCTATTCAGTAGAGAGCAATTGATTTTCTCCCGTGTCCGATGGAAAGAGCCAATTTTGCATATATTTGTAAATTAATTTAGGAAACATTGATTTATATATGTATACATATATATATGTAGTGCTGTGTATTCTTCTTAGAAAAAATGTAACATTTTACTGGTTGGCTTGGCTCATTAATTCATATGTTAAATAACATCTTTGAAATGTGTTCATTTTATATTTGTAGTAGTCATTACTTCTACATTACTTGAAAATTACTGGTTGGCTTGGCTCATTAATTCATAGGTTAAATAACATCTTTGAAATGTGTTCATTTTATATTTGTAGTAGTCATTACTTCTACATTACTTGGAAATTATCTTTTAATAATGTTTAATGTCTTCTTTAGAAAGCAATATGCTAAAATTGTGGCTAACCACACAATGACAATAAATATTCATATACTGTTTAAATAATTATCTATTTTTCAGGACAATAAATTACATGAATATGTAGCAGGCTCAATAGTGGCCTTCAAAGATGACTATTTCCTAGTCTCTTGAACCTGTGAATATGTTACTTCACATGACAAAGGGCACTTTGCGGTACGATTGTTATTAAGAATCTTGAGGTGAGATGGCTATGGTCAGTAGTGCTGGTTGCCCTATACAATCAAAAAGGGCCCTATAAGAGAGAGAGGCAAGGGGTTAGCTTCAGAGAAGGGGATGTGGAGATGGAAACAGGTCGGAGCAGAGAGAGATTTGAAGGTGATACAATATTGGCTTTGTAAATGGAACAAGGGGCCACAAGCAAAGAAATGTAGACAGAATCTAGAAGCTAAAATAGGGAAAGAACAGATCCCCCCACAAAGTCTCCAGAAGGCAGAGTGCCGCAGCAACACCTTGATGTAAGCCCATAAAACCTACTTCAGACTTCCGACCTCCAGACTGTAACATAATAAATTTGTGATGTAAAAATGTGCTAGTTTTGTAAGCCACTAAGTGGGTGGTATTTTGTTACAGAAGTGGTGAGAGAGTAATACAGAGAATTAGAAATGTACTCAAAGACTCAATTCCAATAGTGTTTGTGTGAGCACTGAAGTTAAGAACAAAATAAATATACTTAGACATAGTATTGTTAGAGTACTACACCTTTAGAAAATATTTATGAATAACAGCATAAATTATTTCATGATTACTAGGATTCTAGAATTCAGTATCTGGTCTTTATTTATTCTAGTTATTAAAACATATGTGTCAACTTGGTTAGGCTATAGCATGCATTTACTTAATCAAACACTAATGGAGGAGTTCCTGAGGTGGTATTTTATAGATGTAGTTAACATAAAGATGTGGTTTAAATAAAGGAGTTTACTTTTAATAATGTGGAGAGGGCCTCATCCAATCAGTTGAAGGCCTTCAAACAACAACTGAAGTGTCTTGAAGACGTTCTGCCTCAAGCCTGTAGCATTGACCTCTGCTTGAGTTCCAGCCTGCTGCCTGCCCAGTGCGTTGGACTCGCCAGCCCCTACAAATGCTAAAATAAAGACAGTCATCCTGACTCCCAAGAGCATGCTTTCCTCATCTGTCAGCACTGTAATATCCCTCACTGGAATGTCTAAAAAAAATTTCAGGGGAAAATCAGACTTTCAGACAATGATGAAAGAACCAATCACTCAAAACAAAGAGAAGGTAGTATTTATTAGAATGTATCGCATTTTAATATACCTGCTTAAGTTTTCTTCTTTTCACTCTCCAATTTTATAAAAGATAATCAGTTTCTACTTGATTATTGATGAACTATCTAATACAAGCCTGACATTGATTTGTGAGTTGTCTGAGATGACTAGCAATATATTTTAAACTAATAGAATATGTAGCCCTATGTGGAAAAGACATAGTTTAATTATTTTTATTTCTTTAATAATGATATTTTTGTGTAAATATTTATCTACACAATTTTACCAAAATATTGTGTATACATACATGTTTTAATATGCAGCATAGCCCTGACTGGTGTAGTTCAGTGGATTGAGCGGGGGCCTGTGAACCAAACAACCAAGGTTCGATTCCCAGTCAGGGCACATGCCTGGGTTGCAGGCCAGTTCCCAGCAGAGGATGCATGAGAGGTAACCATACATTGATGTCTCTCTCCCTCTCTCCTTCCCTTCCCCTCTAAAGATAAATAAATAAAAATTTTTTAAAATATGCACCATAAAGGAGTTGGTTAAATAACATGATACTATAGCTATCTAGTGGGATGTTATGCAGCCAATAAAATGAGTTTGTATGAAATATTTAACTATTTAGATATATGTTTATAACACAGTGATGAGTAGAAAAGTATTTTATAAAAGTAAATATATGTATTTCACAAAATAACCAATAAAATAAATACATTTTACATAAAAATAATATTGAAATAATAGTGTACAAATATTAACCTTTATATCTTCAAATGGTGGAATGATAGTTTTTTGTTGTGCTTTTAACTATTAATAAGATTTTAAAAGTAAACTAATAACCTCATTCTAGATGAAAATGGGCACTGTTTTTGTACATGTGCCCAGAAATTGTTAATGTGGCTACACTGAGACACAGGCTTTGCTTCCATCACAATAACTTTATTGCAGTGGTGACAATGAGCCCTGTAACATTTCCTGAATTAAAAAAAAAAGTAAACTGACAATTTGAAACTAAAAATAATTTGTGGAAATATAATAAGTTTCTATTTTTGAGACATAAATTTTTATATTTCCAAATCATTTCCAGAGGGGGTTGATGTTTTTGATGTTTTGAATAGTCATATCTTGTAATAGCATGTGTGCGTGTGTGTGTGTGTGTATCCATTTATTTCACTCAGTATTAGCCTTGAATAATGTTAGCTTAATATTGCTGGTGAAATGATTTGAAGATGAAAACCTATGTGAACCAGTAGAGAATGAAGACAGCATGACAACAAAACAGCAATGAGAAACAAAGAAAATACAAGTGAAAATCAAGTCAATGAATATCAAGTGACTGGTGTGGTTGCTGGTAATTTGAAGTACCACATTATCTGTTCAGCAACTCTCCTTCTTGCTTACAACATTTATAATAGTACTAGAAAATTAACAAATGCATTATTTTTTCATGTTTGAACCACTTAATGCTTTTATGTATTAACATTCTATTGACAAAGACTTAATGAATCCCTATTTCACCCAGTTAAGGAAACAAAGATATTTCATTCAACAATTCAATCAGTTCTAGCCTTTAAATCTAAATTGCCAGTGAGTTTGATGAACTTGTTAGTTAAGCTTGGAAGATCAGGCTATTTGGCTTTGTTGCTGAGTGCCAAAAGAAGAGTAACTTCACTGGAAAAGGTTATGAACTGGAGCCACCAATCATGAAAGTAAGAACACAGTAAAGACTGAAAAACTTAAAAGAGGAGGAAGATTTTCATTGGGACTGAACACATGAAAATACACCATGTCCCTTCTCATTGGGACTGAACGAACACATTGGGAGAATGTGTTCATTACAGACTTTTGCCCTGGAATATTTTGACTTAGAGATTCCAGTGAGAGCTAAAATCTTCGCCGATCTAAACAAACACCCATCTCTTCCGTTTCACACTGAGATGAAATTATTTTGCTGTGTACAAACTGTGGTTGTCAGTTCCTCCTTTCCCAGAGGGGTCGTGAAAGCTTTTTCTCTTTTTCCTTCTCTCTCTGCTTTCCAAACGGATGTATTATTCTTCTGAAAAATTCTATCAACCTCTTAGACTAGTTCTTGACTTAGGTGACAGCAGCATTTCTTCCCAGTGCAAAGCTGGTTTTCCACAGGAGCACACACAGGGCCCGACCATTTGAGCATCAGAAGCTCTGACAAGCATCTCACTGTGGGAAGCACAGGACCAGGGCTATGTGTAACAAGTCATCATGGAGCAGAAGCCAGTTTTGATGGAGGGAACAAAACAACATGAATTGAGAGAGGATGATACCAAAATGCAAGAAATGAGAGGTATCATGGGGGAAATGTCCCTCTTATATTTTTAATTACTTTGGAGGTCTGTGGGTCATTCCTAATGTACAGATCAGGAAATGCAAAAGCTTTCTCCAGTCAGCTGGGGTCATTAGCATGCAGGAATTCAAGGCTTTGTGCCCAGAACAACTTTTTATTATAAAGAAGATAAAAATGATGTATTGTATGTTATAGTCCATCAGCAGAGATTAAGATCATAATACATGAAATAAAGCTTTGTCTCACCCCTTTAAAAATAAGACCAAAAAAATATATGATCATTGCAAATTCTCTATTAAACAGAGAAAAACATAGCTGCTTGTTTATGTAGAAGAAAAATCTTCTCCCTCACTTTTATTCTTCAAGATTAGAAATTGAGAAATGACAAAGAAACCACATTATGAACAATTCATGTTTGTGTTCAAATTCAACATTTGCCTGTTTCCTCTTCCCATTCCAATGTCTAACCAAATACCTGGAAAATATGCTTCTGTGACCAAAAATAGCAATCAATGCTTTTGGCAAGATACTCAAATTTATTCAAAAATATATAATTTATACCTCAGATATTACTTTTAAAAAATGTCCACTTTAGGATACGTTTGTTGAGTTTAGAGAGGAAGGAACAGAGAGAAAAAGAGAGAGGGGAACATTGATGTGAGAGAGAAACATCGATTGGTTGTCTCCCTGGGGGTGTCCTCACCAGGAAATGAACCTGCAACCTAGGTAAGAGCCCTGACCTGGTACTGAACCTGCAACCTTTTGATGTATAGGATGACACTCCAATCAATTGGCCACCTGGCCAAGGCTGAAATATTACTTTTGGAATAGACTATTTAGACATTCTAATGTAAAACAAAGATAATGGAATAAGCTTTAATTTCTAGAATTTAAAAATATACTCTATTAGTGATAATATAAATCAGTTGCCATAATTGGCTAGTGAACAAGCAAAAACAGAGGGCTATAATGTTCCAATTAGATTACTAAAATTCCCAGAGTTTATAACATAGTAGAAAAAAGCATACGATAGTTCCAAATAATGTACAAATATGATTGCATTATATTGTGTTAGATTCCCACTAGAATATTCTCAATAAATATCATTGAGTTTTACTATAAAATGAGGTCCAAAGAGGAATTTATATCTTCATTGATGTTTCTGATTATCAGGATAAATGGCCTGGAAAGGCCATTCTATATCTTGAAAAAAACAAACAGGCCTTAAACCTCAAAAACCAAACAAGAAAGCAAAAGGAGAAATGAAGAATAAACCAAGTCCCAAAATCAGTGTGGTGTGAAAAGGCAAAATGCAAAGACAAAATGATCTGGGCTGAACCTCATCATGGTGCTTTTCTGTGGACAGAGACCCAAGGCCACTTTATATAATAAACCATGGTAGCTTATATAGGGAAAAGTTAGCAAACACATTTAGGTAGTTTTTTAATTTAATTTAGAAATTGTACCTCATAAATATGTCAACCATATTCCTAAAATCTCATAAATATTGATAAGCAAAGTTTCTCATTAAGTGCCTAGAAATATAGCCATATCAGTACATGTATATCTGCAGAGCATATTAGATCAGAAAGTGAATATTAAATAAAGTGAGTATTAAATAAGTGTGAATATTAAATAAGTGTGGTGAGGTAAGAAATAGCTCACTTGAGCTCATCAGCAGGTCTAGGGCTTGAAGGAAAAGAAGACTTCATTTATATCTGACAAAGCTGAAAAGTGTACATGGTACAGGAAAATGTATAAATGTATGATAACCTGCTTAAGACCAAATGTAAATATGAAATAGAGACACTTTATATCATGGATCTCCATTTTGAGGAAAAAATATCCTCTCACGTAGCAACTGCCTTTGACTGCCATTTAACCTCTAGTTACTTCAAGTATGAGGTTACAATTCAACCTCATACTTTACCCTGAAATGTGACACTATGCTTAAATAAAACTATTTAGGTCTTAAATTTCCCTCCGCTGTCTTTTGCAGTTTTAGTGTTGAAGTCTTGCAAATGATTAAGTATTTTATCTTTTTTGATGCTATCAAGGATAGTATATATTTTATTTTATTTCCCAATTGTTTATTATTTGTATATACAATCAAATAAAATTTTGTATATTGGCTTTTTGTCCTGTAACTATTATAAATTTAATTATTAGTTTCGGTAGTTTTTTGACACATTTTTAGGATTTTGTAATGCTGTATTTCTTGAGTTTTTTTCTTTATTATCTATAACCTCCAATAAAATGCTGAGTTAAAGTAGTAAAAACACCACCTTTTTCTTGTTTCAATATTTGCAGGAATGCTTTTAGTCTTTCACTTTCATGTACGATATTAGCTGTAGGTATTCTTTAGATGTTCTTTATCAGGTTGAGAAAGTTCATGTGAGAGGGTTTTTTTAAAAACATGAGAGAGTGTCAATTTTTAACATCTTTCCTTTAATTAAGTTAACCATATAATTTCTCATATCACCTAATGTATTGAGTTACAGTTTACTGTTTTGAATGTCAAATTAACCTTCAACTCCTGAGATAAACCTCATTTGGTAATGGTATATTTTTCATCTTTTTGTTTTAATTGCTTGAACCAATTTTATAATATTTTAGTGATTTTTTAGCATGAATTAGTTTTTTTTTCCATTTTTAAAATTTTATCGTTGTTCAAGTACAGTCGTCTGCCCTTTTCTCCCACCTCTCCCTTCAACCTCAGCCCTCCCCACCTCCCTTTCCTAATTCCACCCCATTGTTTTTATCCATGTGTCCTTTATAGTTGATCCTGAGAACCCTTCACCATTTTATCCCTGTTATCCTCTCCCCTCTCACTTCTGGTTGCTGTCTGTTTGTTCTTAATTTCAGTGTCTTTGGTTATATTTTGCCTGCTTGCTTGTTTTGTTGATTAGGTTCCCCTTAAAGGTGAGATCATATGGTATTTGTCTTTCACTGCCTGGCTTATTTCACTCAGCATAATGCTCTCCAGTTCCATCCATGCCGTAGTGAAGGGTAGGAGCTCCTTCTTTCTTTCTGCTGTGTAGTATTCCATTGTGTAAGTGTACCATAGTTTTTTGATCCACTCATTTACTGATGAGCACTTAGGTAGCTTCCAACACTTGGCTATTGTAAATTGTGCTGCTATGACCATTGGGGTTCTTTTGGATTGGTATTTCATGGTTCTATTTGTTAGTGTGAAATATTTTTATAGCTTTTGTGTAAAGACTTTTTCTTGTTTTGAAATTTTTGGAATTAAAATATTCAGGACTCGTAAGAAGAATTGAGATATGTTTACTCTTTCCCTAGTTTATCAGAGCATTTGATAAAATTGATATTTCTTTTTTAAATGTGTGATAGGCATCAACAGTAGTATTGTCAAGGAACCTATTAGTTGACAAACATACTGAAATAAAGTTGATCAATAATCCCTTTTTTAAATTTATGTATTATCTGTGATAATGCCCCTTTTTTATTTTCCTAATGTTAAATAGCTTTAACTGCTTCTGAGCAGGAGAATTAAATATTTATTAATTTTATTAATATTTCTAATTAGATGATTTCCTTCTGTTTTCTTGGATCTCATTTAGATTTGATTTTTCTGTCATTCAGAACTATTTATGCTCATTATACATGGCTATAAATATATCCCATATATTTTGTATGTTGTATTTTAGTTTTCATCCCTTTCAAAACATTTAAAACTTTTTCTTAATTCATTTTCTTTGATTATGTG
>PVKM010021119.1:0-22824 GCA_004027735.1 Carollia perspicillata
CCCCCCTCCCCCATCCCCCCATCACTGTCAGTTTGTTCTTTATTTCAATGTTTCAGTTCTATTTACTTGCTGTTTTTATTTCAACGAGTATTTGTCTAGTTCAATCATCTACCTAGAATTGGAGAGGGAAGAAAAGGAGAAGTGACGTTATAACACTTATTTCCCTTAATTTTATGACACAATTGCAAATTTTTAATTTTCAATACAAAAATTAAATTTGAGACATTTTATGACTTTACACCTCTACTAAACTACATAGGATTTAGCAGCACAGCAAGCAGGAATAAACAGATACAAAGAAACTTCCAGTAATTCCTGTCACCCTAAAGCTTAATTGAAAGTATATAGGATGATGTTTAAGGTTGAAAACATAAGGCATAACCTTATCTAATAGAAGAATACTGTAACAAAAACTTTTTGAACGGCTGAATGGCTTTTAAATCAAATAAGTGTTGTAACCTTACTAATAACTGGACATAAAGCATATGGCCATGTTCATAGTTATCACATTATCTAAGCAATCTGTGAAGCACCAGTTTCATGAGAGTGAACTATTACTTTAATTTTGGTCAACATCTGTGATTTTTTTGCATTAGAGAATAACCTGGCAATAAAAATGGCAATGGTACATACCAGGGAAGCTGGGTTTTTAAATATATTTTTTCACAAGGCATATTTAAGACAAAGCAAGATGCTTGTACTTTTATTAACGTGACAGATTGACAGTGGAATGCTCCTGGCTTTCATCTTTGGTTATGTTATTTCCAAGTGCCCAATAGTCTTTCACTGTGTGCGGGATGGAAACATACCACTTGTATTTAGAGGAAGGGGAACAAGACATGTTAAGGGTGAATAAAGGATTCATCTAACGAATATTAATACTTTTCAGTCTTCAAGTGTTTATAAAGTTATGAGTTCCAAGAATAGATAGTCACATCTCAGAATATTAAAACTGATATTTATGGAGACAGCAATAGACAAATACAAGTCACATAAATTTAGAAGTGACCTTACAGACTCATTTAATATTCATCATATATATATATTTTAATTTCTTAGAATGGGCTGGACCCCCTTTTAAATTCTCTCTCAAATTCAAATGAAGCATCATCACTCTATAGCTTTCCACACTTTACTGCCTATTACACATTTGAAAAATTACTTCTTAATCTAAATCTCTATAAAATTCCATACAAACTTTTATCACAACACGTATACCAGCTATATCATAATATTAAATATTTTATATGCTCAATGTTTTCTGTTATACTATGAAACCTTTGATAGTAAGAGTTATATTTATTCATACTTAAAAAGGTAGACTTTAGTCTTTTAGAAAGGACAATCTGAGCCAAATAGACTTGAGTTGAGATTCTAAAAATGATCAACATAAGTCTTGAAAAAGCAGGTGCCTTCTTCTGTTCCCCCTTGTAAGAGGGGACATTAATAGCCCTACATTGCTGGATTTGATTATAATTAAGTTAGTTAATATCCTGCCTCTCCTTATTTATATCCCAAGTTCTCCATAGAGCCTTTGATATTCAATTGATGAATTTTTATAACTTTATTACTGAAATCCTTCAGTAATATTTCAGTAATCCTTCAGCAATATTTTCATCAAATTTCAACCTTCTAAAACACTACTGCCTGACACAAGTATATGCTTAGTAATTATTTCTTCATTTAGTAAAGGCACCAACAAGTTATAGTGAAAGAGTATATACCCTCCTTACTAAGAAAAGCTGAATTAAGAAAAATCAATTATAGAACATTTTTTTTATTTTAAGACCAGAGCTCATATCAATGAATCTTCCACCTTTTATAGAATATTTCACTTTGTCAGTAAAGGCTTCTCATGGATAACACAACTGTAGTTGCTGAGCAGCGGCTTGAACAATCTAAATTAAGTTTTTACCTAAATTAAACCCATGTGGCTCATACAGTTAATTCTCTCTTGCATATATGAGATGGGGCAAAAATAAGCTTTTACAGTTTGTATGGAAAATAACATAATAATTAATATAAGAATAAACTGTGTTTTGTGTACTACTTAAAGCTACAAAGCAACATTTATATCTCTAATATGTGTATCATATCTCTGATATATAATGGATAATATATATGTGAGTGGAAGTTCTCTCCCTCTAATTTCTGGTTATGTTACATAGTTACATGAACATATTTTAAATGCCTGTCTTTAACATATATATTTACACATATGTATATATTAGTATATTATTGCTTATAAGTTTGATTGTTTGTATCTTTTACCAAGCACCCCTGCCATTTGTTTTATAACCACATAGCTCATAGTTACCTAATATTGTGCTTATTTTCTTCATGGCTTATCATCTGCCCATTAGGATCACAGAGTCTGTACTTTTTTTATTTATTTATTTTTATGTGTGTGAGCTACCTGGAGTTCTGTAAGATCTTTCTAAAGTTTTTTAAAATAGATATTAAGTGATTCCTTGAAACCACTGTACGGTGACTGTCAGTGGGGAAGGGGCAGCAAGGGGATTGGGGTTTGCTCGCGGGTGGCATGTGCCTGACTCCTTACAGATGAGTCTGGGATTAGGGGCCTCCAACACCCGGAGCACCCAGGAGTTTCTCACCCAAGATCTTCCTTACCACCCCAGCCGAGCTCCTTAGAGCCCGCCACATCAGGTTGGCTCTGAAAAGAACAGCCTGGGCAGCACTGTTCCTGCCCCCAGGCTATTCCACCATTGTCTGAGCCACTCCGATTCTCAGTGCATCCTGGTCTACCCTGCCCCACCACCCTCTATCCCTCCAGCAGAGACTGGCACTCCCTCCCCCAGCCCACCCAAAGACAACACAGCACACCTGTGGTTCTGATTGCACTGTCCTGCTTGCCTTCCTAGGAAACCCCGCACTCCACCAACCCCACTCCCTCCTAAATAAGGAATATGATTTTAGTAACTTTACAGGTGGATGTTAATTTAAATAAATCTTTTATTATTGAGAAAAATATTTTACTATTTTCCTTCCATTGTTGTTCATTTCATTTAGTTTCTACTACATAGAATTGGGTATTGGTTTTCGTGCTATTTTTGCCTTGGGCATCTTGATTGCTAAATGAGAAATTATATTCTTGATAGCTATAACATGTGTCCTGTGACAAAATAAGTGGGAACAGTTAATTATTTTGAATTATAAGTCAGCATATCTAAACATCGTTAAATAGACATGTCTTTTCTAAGGAATTGCAAAAGGTAAAATTTTTGGACAGATGAGCTAGAGTCATGAGTGGGTGTTTGAATCTCGAGGAGAAGGAGGAAATTCCCAGAGTGTGGAGGAATGTGTGTAATGCACAAGGAAGATCAGGGATCACATCATACAGGGATATGATGCGATCCCTGTATCTGTACTGAAGAGTATTTTACTGAAGCAGGACTCTATGTTAATAGGATGGGCTGGTGCATGTTGTACACTTATTTTTATTTATTTATTTATTTATTTTGTAATCCTGGACTTCTTCTGATAGATTTACTAGTAAAACTGAGTTCATTTTTTTTTTTTGGATATGCCTTAGTGTGTAACTCGTTCTGAAGAGGCAAGAAATCTACAAAATGCATTAAGTAGGGGTGAGATGCCCAGTTGTCAGATGTCATGCTTCTTTTGAGTGAAACTGACCTCAGAGTATATAATTCAAAATGAAAACATGGAAAGAGAGGAGTCATTTTTATAAACCTTTGCAAACCACCTCTGAGGAAGGTTGAATGTTAACAATGGCACCAGGCACAGAGTGTTCATGTTCTGTGAGAAAAATTAATAGTTTCAGCTGACTAAAGCCATTAGTGTGGACTCTAGGTGAAAATGGAATCTCAAACAGAAAAGTGGTATCCTGGAGGAGTGTCTTTGTTGTTGGTAATGCTGACCTCGTAGTAACACTGGCCAAAGCATTTATAAACCCATGGTGAAAAAAATCAAACGATGGTCATTATTATTTATGTTTTTTAATTATAGATACTTAAGAAAACTAGAGAAAAATAAATTAAATGAAATATCCATATTAATAATTGTTAAACCATACATTGGATATGCTCATCATCCATTTATTGTATTTTGAAGTAGTATACATTTCTAATTTTTCAGGAGGTAAAACTAAGTATTCTTTTTTCTAATTTTGATAAAATTTCATTCAGTTTATCATTTAAACTATAATTTTGTTATAGGATTTTGCGTTATTTGAGCTCAAAAATCATTTAAGCTCCTAAAGATGAATGCAATAGCTTATTTATAGCTTCAAAAATAACCCTGCTTTCATGATACATGCAAATAACGGTTACACCATGCTGGATATGACATAGAGCCTAAAGCATTGTGAGTTCAACTAACAAGTTAATTTGAGGTGAATAGCATTGGCATTTCAACTGAGTCCTTAAAAGGGGGCAGCAGCTAGAAGTCGGAGCTACACGTAAGGTGTTTAAAGAGAAAGGAGCTGCAGAAACAAGGCAGAAGTAATGTGCGTCACAAGCTTGACAAGAGCTTACAAAGTGGCAAGGGACATTGTGACAGATGTGTCCTTGAAGGGAAGCAGATGGAATCTACACAATCTAAATGACAGTAATGGAAGACAGGCCCCCCGCCCCCCGGTGGCAGCAGTGAGAATGAGGAGAAGGCAGGCTGACATCGCGCTCACTGTGTGAGGTGATAAGAAAGATGTGCCTAGGCGTGCACTGCGTGTGCACTGGTGACTGAGGATATGTTTATGGACTGTTGTTGTGAAGAAATAATGTAAAACACAAAAAGATTGTTTTGAAAGAGATAAAATAAGTAGGAATTTTAAATAGTGCAATCATTTCTATTTTTAATAAATCTAATATTATGCATGTTCTTTTCATAAAACAAATTTTCATAGGCATAGTTAGGAGGAAATTTTACTGGGGGAGACTGACTATCTATCTATCCTATCTCTCTCTGTCTCTCTCTCTCATGTATCTATCCACCTATTATCTCTTGACCATGTCACATAGGTCACAGGAAGACTGACGTCAATAAAGTAAAATCTGAGCAAAGATCTGAAGGCAGTAAGGGAGCAAAACATGAATTTCGAGGGGAAAAATAAATGGTATTGAATGAGCAGGGATCAAGGCCCTGGAGTGCGGATGAATACGCTAGGTGAGTCTGATTAGCTGCAGAGAGAGAGGAATGACTGAAAGCGAAAAAATAAATGAGATCAGAGAAGAAAGTGAATGGGACCTTCTAAGGCTTAAACAGTCTGTGGGTCTTACTCTACACAGGATTGAAAAGTACAGTAAGAGGTTAACAGAACACTAACAAATTACCTAATTTTTACAGAATGAATAAACTTCTGTTTAGAGAATTAACACTAAGAAAGTACTTTGGATGTGCATAGTTCTCTATACAGGAGAGTGAGAATATTCAGAATCAGGACATCATTTGAGGGTAGAGGAGGTGGGACCTCATGAGAGGAGAGATAAGATTTGGAAGAACAGCTATGCAATTTTCTCATTTGGGAATGATGGAGAAAATAAGTCTGTAGAAAAAAATCTAGAGTGTTGTTTAAAACATATAAAATTTGAGATGAATATTTGATAAACAAAATTTGAAAACATATTTGGATATAAGTGTCTAAAATTCAGGAGAAATTCTTGGGATGTTAACACAAATTAATGAATATGTCATAAAAATAAGGGGTATTTAAAACTGAAGCTTAGGTCCTGGCTGGTGTAGCTCAGTGGATTGAGCGCGGGCCTGCGAACAGATGGATCGTGGTTCGATTCCCAGTCAGGGCACATCCCTGGGTTGCAGGCCAGTTCCCAGCAGGGGACACACGAGAGACAACCATACATTGTTGTTTCTCTCCCTCTCTCCTTCCCTTTCCCTCTAGAGAAAAATAAAATAAAATATTTAAAAAATAAAATAAAATAGAAACTTAACAGGATTTAAATGCTATTTAGTTTTTGGTATAGATTATAATAGTTTTTTTTTTTCTACCATACCTCTCCTATTCTCTTATTCTTACTGGGGAGTCCCAGGCTTTCTAGTTTAATAAGTAATTCCTGTGATGTCTTAACATCTTCTCATGCTCATAATAAACTATAAACAAATATGTGATATATACTGGAAAGTTGTCCTCACTCATTTTAAGGAGATTTTATTACTTGGAATTTTCTCAGTTTACAACATAATACATGACTTACCACATGCCCAACAACATAATATATCTCTATGATATTCTATGGTAGGCTTTGAAAACTTATGGATTTATTCAATAATTCTAATATTGAGTGATATAAAATGCATTTCTTCTAAAAACAAACTGCTACATTCATTTGTGTATATATATGTGTGTGTGTGTGCACATTTATATTTACATACATGTTTTCATATTACATACTTTTAGATTTCATAAGGAAGTTATAATAGTTCACATTTCTACCATCTATTGATGAGATTATTATTCTCCTTCTTATCTCCATTCTCCTACTGGCATTGGGCCTTGCCGGTCTTATCATTTTTTCTAGATTACTCTCCTGAATATATAGTTTTATCCCATTGTTGCTCTAATTACAAATTTCTTTGACTACTATGGAGACTTTTCTTTTCCTTTGAATTGTCCCAATAGCTAGATAAATTTCTCACATGCATTATGCATTCCTTATACCTTGTTTGACTGATTGTCGCAATTGAATTTTCTTGTCTTTTGATCTCTTTTAAATCTTTTCTTAAACTCTATCCAAATGTTGGTCCCTTATTAGTTGGGACCTGTGAATATCCCAAATTCAATCCTAGGATATATTTTAATAATTGACTAATATAGAGACTTTATTTCATCAAAATATTCTCTGCAAGCACATTTTTTGCTTGTTTTGTGAAGTCCAAGAAAACTACAGATTGCCCATGGAGCTGTCATTCCACTCTAAGTATTGTCTTTGAACATAGGAGCTCTCCTTCCGTCCAGGATGAGGAAGAAGGAGCCCTTACAGCAGTGATTTTCTAATTTTTGTAGCCCTTACATATTACTTCCAATTTACCATCTTCCTGGACGTAGTAGTTCAAGTGAATTTACTCTGAACACATCCAGGCTTTACAAGAGATTAATGTTACCATCTTGGACTTTGCATTAGACAAGCACATACTTTGATTCCAGACCCTCTGCAATCTGACAGAACATGTAGAAAGCTGTCTGGCATATGGTAAGAGAACAATACATCACAACAGTAATGCTAGTAATAATAACACCACCAGCAACTTCAACAAGTTGACTACAGAAGCAACGGTGGATAAAGCAAAATGATAACAGCTGACTAACCCAGGTCATCAGAACACTGTCAGAAAAAAGCAGAACCAAACATCACTGTATTGTATGATATTAAATATTATGGACAACTTCGTGACTTTCTCAGCAGTAGAGGAAACTCATGTGGACATTAAATTTTTTTCTTGTGAATAGTGATGCTTCTGGTGGGTTTTATAGATTTCTTATGTAGCCGGTTAAAGTGTGATTTAGATAAAATGTTGCAGGCATTTTAGTCACTTAAATTATTTGGATTCCAACTATAACATTTTCTAAAGCCTCCTTAGCAGTTATAATACTTGCTTACTCTTTTATGGACATGAAAATTACCCAATGATTTCCTGTCTCAAATGGTCACAAATATGTCAAGAATTCAAGGCCTAACCCATAAATACAATGCCTCAACGATGCTAGGAAAATATTTGTTTTTTATTGGTGACATATATCATTGACAGTGGTAGAGACTTTTATGTTCCTGTCAAATTTTAGGGAAAAATACTGTATTTTTCCAAATTATACTGTTGGTACTTTGCCTAAAAGGAATTTATATATCATATGATTTGATGTTGCTATAACAAGTACTTTTGAAGATTATATTTAACTTTATGTTAAATCAGATAATGCCATAATTTTGGATATTTTTATTAGAAAGAGACAGTTTATTGTTATTTACCAAAGGAATTCTTGAGGCATTTACACATTTCATAATATATTGACTTTTGCATTTACCTCAAACTCATGTAAAGAGCAAAATAATCATCTCCTATCTTTAGAGTCTAAGTTCCTGGCATATGATGGCATTTTGAAAGGCAAAATCATCATCTTAATATTGTTTTTTGTGTTAACTCCAAAAGTTATAAATGTCTTCAGTGGACAATAGATGTACATGTATTGTAGGTGCCATTGGGATTGAGATACACTGGTATAAATTATTTACTAGATGGAGATTACAGACTCTAATAGAGGTAAAAGTCTTTTCCAACCATTTGAGGTAAACAAAGATATTAAGAATATCTGATTTTTATGTAATTAAATTATTGTGCAGTTGTAGTTTTACTTGAAAAATAAAAGCAAATGATACAGACCAAAGGAATTGTCAGAATACAGAAAAAGATCAATTGTGCAATTCAGATAATCCGGATGATTATTCTTCATTCCCTAAATTGTTCTGTGTTATCATGTATGCTGATACTTACAATAGAACTTGTAGAAATGCCATCTCTTTGCCTATGGGCTTTCTTGGGTTTAATTTTATTCCTTGCAGGAGGTTTTTTCTTTCTTTCTTTCTTTCTTTTTACTTAAATATGTCCCTTCCAGCATCACAGACTGGAGTTAAATTTTTTTTATTCCTAATTTATGAGTTCTACTTTCCATTTGAATAAACATTTATGCTAACTTCTTATAGTCAGCTTTTCCTATTCTCTGCTTGTGATAAATTGTGTTCAGTCCTAAGAATTGATAGCTGTAGCTTCCTAGATTCTGATTTTTGATTCATTTTGAATCCTCTACATATGATAAGTGGTTTGCTGGATTCAGGTTTTTGCAGTTTTTGTCATTTTTGAACTGCAAACCCCTGACCATGGCCTACGTATTCCATTATTGTCAGGATGAGGCCTCTCTTCCCTCTGAGGACTCTCCCTGGAGCAGACCTCCCCAGACGATCTACCTGTGATGCTCTTTTGATGTTTATGTCACCAGCACATCTGCATCATGCACTTAGTGTTTCGTTTACCTTATCTCAAGGTTGGCTCCTTGTGAATAAATGTTAATTTTTCAAAAACTGCCTTCTCTAAATAACCAATGAGTAGTTCCCTTCCCCAACCTGTAGTCATTCTATATCACATTTTTTACATTGCCATCCCCATAGTATATTTCATATTATGATATGATATTTTTATAAGTATATTCTTCTTCTTTCTATAACAGCATTTTATTTTTGACTAACATGTGTAAGAACTTTAAGCAATTGCTTGCAGCCTCAAGAGCAGACACTTGGGAACTTGGGTAGCTAAGAACTAAAACAGGATCAGCAGGAAGAGGAGACTGGCAAACCCAGGTCCCTGCAGCAAGGCCCCCCGCCTCCTGATCCCAATACCCCACCTGGCTCCCTACCTGCAGGTGTGCACGTCGTAGATGCATATGCACTCCTGTCAGCTCAAGTGGCAGCACCAGTAGAAGATGCAGTGGCATTTCTCCTTCTGCTTCTTTGTCCTTGTGTTGTGGCCATGGCTGCAGAAGAGCAAGTCATAGCCACCGATGCCTATTGATTATTTTTTATGAAGCACCTGCTACATGCCAGACTCACTAATCACTTTTCATACAGTCTCATTTAAAGCTTCCAACCAGCCCTGGCTGGTATAGCTCAGTGGATTGAGCGTGGGCCTGCAAACCACTGGATCGTGGTTCAATTCCCAGTCAGGGCACATCCCTGGGTTGCAGGCCAGTTCCCAGCAGGGGACACACAAGAGACAACCATACATTGACATTTCTCTCCCTCTCTCCTTCCCTTCCCCTATAAAGATAAACAAATAAGATTTAAAATAATAAAAATAAATTTAAAAAAATGCTTCAAACCACTCTGTAAGGAGATACTGCTTGCTTCTCTGTACGTAAAAAAAAAAAAAAAAAAAAAAGACTTTTTATCAATAAAGACTTTGCCTACATTTTTGGTCCCTGATATACTGATATACCACCATTCTGGGTTTCCAAGTGTATTTACTTGGTGAATGAGGAAATTAATTAATACAAAAAAAGCTATCACTAACTCAGTAGTGTTCTAATTTATCTAAGCAGATTAAAGAACAACATTAAATAGCATTTGAGCCTTGAAAAATTTGACATAATTATGTATTATACAAATGTTTGTCAATCACATGTTTAATTGCTAAGGGTAAATGTTCCTGGGATATCACTTTCTTTATTTTATTTTATTATTATTATTTTTAATTTTAGTGTTGTTCAAATACAATTGTCCCACTTTCCCCCCATTACTGCCCTACCCACCCCCTACCTCCCATATTCATTCCCCTGTCCACCACCCATTGTCTTTGTCCACGGTTCCTTCCTCCATGTACCTTGACTTCACCCTTCCTCTTCTTTCCCCCTTAACCCCTTTCCCCCACTGGTCACTGTGAGGTTGTTCTTTATTTCCATGTCTCTGGTTCTACTTTGTTTGCTCATTTGTTTTGTTGATTAGGTTCTACTACTTATAAGTGAGATCATATGGTATTTGTCTTTCACCTTCTGGCTTATTTCACTTAGCATAATGTTCTCCAGTTTCATCCTTGCTGTCACAAAGGATAGGAGCTCCTTCTTTCTTTCTGCTGCATAGAATTCCACTGTGTAAATGTACCACAGTTTTTTGATCCACTCATTTGATGATGGGCACTTAGGTTGCCTCCAACACTTGGGTATTGTAAACTGTGCTGCTATGAACATTGGGGTGCATAGGTTCTTTGGAATTGGTGTTTCTGGATTTTTAGGGTATACTCCAAGCAGTGGAATTGCTGGGTCAAAAGCAGTTTCTCTTTTAGTTTTCTGAGGAAATCACATACCATTTTCCACAGTGGCTGCACCAGTCTTTGTTTCCACCAGCAGTGTACTACAGTTCCCTTTTCTCCACAACCTCACCAGTACTCATTGTTTCTTGATTTGTTCTTTCTTAATGTGATTTTAATGTACTTTCACAACTATAGCATAAAATCAGGATTATCTTGATTTTACCACCAGTAATTAATTTGATAAGCAATGTAAAATGTAAAACTTCTAAACTTAGATTAATTTATATATAATAGTACTATGCACTAATGTTGCACTTTACAAAATGCATTTGCTACATATTAATGAGTTCTGTTGGACACCTATAACAAACATTACTGTGCTAACCAGCAAACTTACACTGTTCATTATTTTTAAATGGCTGTCAAATCTGGATTTGCATCCCAGGATGACTACCAAATCTTGGAATATGTTTTAAACAACAGAAACCTATTTTACAGAAAAACAATACACATTGTATTCAGGCAAATGACTCACTCTCCACGATTTGAAGTTTTAGGATCTAAATGAAATCTCATTCTTTAGCACCTCTGTGCCCAAAGAATAAAATTAAAACGATATTTAGTTTCCTTCTAGGAAAATGATTAATCCAGAATTGATATCCAATTTTAACATGAGAGAAAATCTAGTTTTAAACCTACAATCGGTCTTCATCCAATTGCTTTAGCAATATTCCTTTCCTAATCTCTAAATGTTTTTGCTGACTGTCTTCATTTCTCCCTTATACTGTTAAGGTTTTCATGAAATCTAACTAGAGACTTCATAGTCCAGACAAATGTTACAATTTAATTTTATGTTTAAAAGCAAAACTTCCCAAGCCCCAAATTTCCAATATCATTTTATGCAAAACTTACTTTTTTAAAGGAACTAGACATATAAACTCTTTACATTTTTATCTTGAAAGCTAATTTTCTTAGAGTCAATCCTTTATATCTAGAGAAATAATGAAACCAATAAAATATTTTGGTTGGTGAATCACACACATCGATTTGAAATTCTACGGTGCCGATTATAGTATATTGCATCGTTTCTGACGTGAGCTGTGTCAGAACAACAAGTATCCGTTCTGTCCACAAATAGCAACTGTCTGTTAGCATTGATCACAGTCCTCTTATTTATACAATTTAAGTACTGGATATCACCCTACCGCTTCAGTGTATATTCTTGTTCCGTTTTCTCCGAAATCAACTTTTCTTCTCTTTCTCCTGTGATTCTAGTTCGAGTTGCCCTTCACACACATTGTCATTCTTTTAAGGATACCTTCTATTCTCTTGGCTTACACATTCATGTTTTTCTTATGTTTTATATTCCTTTCAGTCCTGCTCTTTTACCAGAGGGGAAAAAAACCGTATATACATATAATATGTGGGACAGTATCTTAACTTGGTCCACGATTTTAATAGTCTCTTCACAGGTAAACAATTCAGACAAAGAAGCTTTCCCAAAGCATCCTGCAGAAAATGAAGAAGCCCACCATGCAGAGACAGCCTCCCATCAACGACCACCATCCGCTCCTGAACCAAACGTCACAGCTTTCACACACCCAGGCACGATCGCAGAGGTGCAGATTTTACGGAATCACGTGACTTGGTCAGCATGATGTGGTGTGATACAATTTCGTCTCTGCAGTGTTGTATTAATCTATCCATCGCAGCAAACAACATGTGCACTACTTCTGGGACTGGCACCCCTTTTGGCTCTAGCCCACATTTTGATAGAAAACATAATCATGTATCTCGAGTTCCCCTTATTTTAATAGCCATTGGTTATTTCTGCAACATTGTTTCCTATAAAACTCTGAAACACATGTGCCTCTGAATTGTAGTGCCTGGTGCACATTTTATTCAACAAAGTGACCTGCATAATGACAGGCAACCTATGCGCTGTTTCTGCCACCGCAGATTTATCTAATGTAAATCCACGAAGGCAAAAGTGTCTGGCTTTATTCCATGTGGCATTTCTAGCACCTAAAAAAAATACTACCAATCACAATCAAGTCATTCAAAATGTTTGTTAAATGAATGAATGAGTGGTTAGTTGCTGAAATTCCTTTTCAGATATTTGTCACTTTTCACCTTCTGATGATTCATTCTTTCTTTATTGCTTTGTAGCTTCTACACTAATCTCTTCCCAGAAGTACAAGGAGTTAGTTAATCTGGTCCTCAAAGACAAATACATTTTCTTGCTGGGAAAGACTTTATTTACCTAAAGTTGATCCCAATTAATTCTTTCTCAACACCAGTCCTGTATATTGTAACAGGTTTTCATACACCCCATCTATCACTGACCCCAGTTTCAGAAACCGCTGTCTACACATGTATTTGTCATGGAAGATTTTCCTCCAAGATCATCTACCTCATAAGTAAATGAGAATTACTAGTAATAAAGATAATTTCAAAGCTCAGATACAGTAGCTTCTAAATGTTATTGATTGGAGACATTTCAGTTTAATGCGACATTCACTTCAAATTGGTAGGTTTGAAAAGTGCTTCTTTTACTACAATTGCTCTGGTCAGTCTGTTTAACCATTTTAAAAGTTGATATTTATATCTCATTGTTATTTTAATTGTCCTAATAAATTTGGAGGGTGAGTGTTAAATCTTATAGGCTACATAGAAGCAAATCATGCAAGGTTTAGTAGGCACAATGAAGAGGTTAAATTGCATTCATGTGCAGAGAGACAGTTTTGAGTGTTTTAATTAAGGACATGTTATGACATGATTTATGTTAAAACTTTAACTGTAGGATTTCGTAGGGACTAGATTTTCAGGTAGCAACAAAGAAAGCATGGAGTCCAATAATAAGCTGCTTTACTTTGAGAGTGCAGGCAGGTCAGGATGGTGAACCGACTAAGGCCATGGTAGCAAAATTGAATAAAATTAGAGAGATAAAGGCTATATTTAAACAATGGAATCAAAGGCACTTACTGATTAATCAGATGTGGACTGTGAGAGACAGGGGCAAATTATAGATAACTGCTGAATTTTGAATGAGCAACTGGATAGCTAGTGATGGCACTTACTGAAATGGAGGTGGAAAGGAGGATGTGAGCTTGTATCCTGCCCAAGAAGAAAGAACAAAGATTTATATCTGTAACTTTTTAGATTTCAAATGCTATTAGAAATGCAAATGGAGGATTATGCAATGCAAATGATATAAGAAATTGGAGTGGAGGGTAGAGGACAATTCTGGGAATTGCAAGTATAATATGATGATATGAAAGGAGAATAGTTAGATAGCAAAGGGAGAATGAGTCCTAGCTTTCATGATCAATGGTAGGCCCATGTAACATAGTAAGGAGATTCCAGTGATGTAGAAACAAAACTGAAGGACACATGTCAGAAAATCCAAGGATGGACAATGCCATCTACACTGAATGCTGCTAACAGATAACGCCCAGTGAGGACCAGAGGTATTTATTTCTTGGCAACAGTGAGCAAATAGGTGGCTTTTATAATAGTGAATTTACTAGAATGATGCAGATATAGATAATTTTGAATTAGATAGAATATTGCATGAAGAAAAATGTTTGATTTTGTATGCTGATGTTTGAATGCACATTTCTGGTATTTTTTTATTTTATGATTTTTAATTGTATTTTTTTCATCACCATTTATTCCCTCTATACTCCCTTCCACCTCCACCCACCTCACCTTCTCCTGCAGTCACCACACTGACGCCCCTGTTCATGAGTTCTTTCTCTCGCTATTTTTGAAATTCTAGTATTTGAATGTGCATTTCTTTGGCTGGACTATTTATGTTAAGATTTATCATTATTTAACACAATAAATTAGATTGGTGGTTACCAGAGGTGACTTGTGGGGGAGGGGAAATTAGGGAGATTAGTCAAAAGCTACAAACCTCTAGTTATAGAACAAATAAGTTCTGGGGATGCAATATAGATCATCATGACAATAGTTAATAATATTGCATTTCTTATGTGAAAGTTGTTAAGAGAGTAGACTTAAAAGTTCTCACCATAAGAGAAAAAATTATAACTATAAAAGGTCTGTCCAAAAAAGTCCAAACATTGTTAAAATGATGAGAATGGTTTGCATGACATTGATGTAACCTGGCAGCCAAGGAGAGTGGACTAGAATGCACATGTATGAACAATGACGACTTCACTGTACTAGTCAGTGGGGGCAGTAGACTCTGTTGAGTAAGCATGTGTGCTATGTGGCCGTCACATTCAAAACGACTGAGTGAGTAGAGCAACAAATCTGCACCACATTTTGTGTTAAGCTTGAACATTCCTCCATGAAAACTATCCTGATGATTCAAAAGGCTACGGGCAACTGGTGATTGACAGCTTTATCATAACAATGGGCCTGCTCATGCATCATATATCGTGCAGCGTTTTTGGCAAAACATTGAATCACCTAGGTGACTCAGCCCTCTTGCAGCTTAGATATGGAGCCCTACGACTTCTGGCTTTTCCCAAAACTAAAGTCACCTTTGAAAGGGAAGAAATTTAAGCCCATCGATGAGATTCAGGAAAACATGACAGGCAGCTGATGGTGATTGGGAGAACTGTGTGAGGTCCCATGCTGACTACTTTGAAGGGGACTGAGGCATCATTGTCCTGTGTACAATGTTTCTTGGATTGTGTATCTTCCTCAATAAATATTGCCTTTTTCATGTTACATGGCTGGACACTTTCTGGACAGACCCTTGTATGTGGAGAAGGATATTAACTAGAACTAGCATGGTGATCATTGCATCATCATTACAAATATTGAATAATGTCATACAAATTGTATATGTCAATTATATCTCAATAAAAAAGAAACTTAATTTGTTTTCAAGAATCATTCACTCAATTGTTAGTATTTATTGCAGAAAATTATTAGGATCTAAAGAATTGTAATTATTGGAACCTGAAGGATCAAACTTGACCTATCAACACTGACAAACCCATGTCATGTGTCTTTTCTTGAACCTATGACTGCAAAGGGGGATATAATGCCCATATTGGCTTCTGCAGGCTTGGTTTCCTAAATCATCTGCTCATACTAGTGTGCAGTTATAATGACTGGCTAAACTCAAGTAAGGATCATCCCCAAGCAGGTAAAATCCCCTGACATGCATCAGTCCCAAACCACATGGTAGAGACAAAAGGTATATGTGGAACTTATTCAAAATATCCACTGCATAAAGCTACGAGAGACTTAAAACAGAAATCCAAAGGGGAGATAATAAAAAATGAACATGCTAGATCATACAATTTCAAATGGTAAACGACCATAAGCTGAATGAAAATATGAGGGCTTTGGAGAAGCCACTGTCAATAACTGAGTAATTAACATCGTAAAAGGGCAAAAAAAAAAAAAAAAAAAAAAAAAAAAAAAAAAAAAAAAAAAAAAACCCACCCCAGTTTAACCAGGAAAAATTGGAATAGAATTTCTAAGGGGGGTAAACAACAATTATATTTTAGTCTGCTGTGTTCTTTAAACAAAGGAGGAGAACAGATGCTCCTAACTCATGTAAAGCTAAAAATATATTAAATATTTCAGGTTTAATTATGAAAGTAATAAGCTTATGATATCATTATCAACATTTTTGACATGATTTTTCATATACTTGAAAATTGAATATACCGTTCAGGAGGAGAGAATACATTATCATAATACCATTTGTCATCCTATACTCAGATGCCTCCAACTTCCTCCCACAAACGCACTTTGCTTTGCTATTTACAGCAGCTAATAAGACAGTCAATAAGATCAGGATTAATTCTGGGAATTCAAGTTAGGGAGCAATATAAAGGATTTTGCAGCTGCCACTGTGTAGTCTTTCATATAATTACAACTTTAATTTTGTTCTGTATTTCAGAACAAGGAGTTTTCTTGTTTTTTTTTTTTTTTAAATTATAACAACTAAAAACAAGTCCAATTTTGACAAGTCATATTATATTTCTAAAGACTCTTTTGGAATCTATTCTTTAGCATTAGGGAGAATTGAGTGCACTAGTCCTTTGGGAGTTCTTCTTGTGATTCTTTTGTTTTTAAAATAAAATATGAAAAATGTTTTCCTTATTCCTTTCATTTTAACTACATTTGATAAGGCTGGATAAGCATAATTTTTTTCCAGCTGTTTCTATGGCTGCTTATTTTTTTGAACATAGTCTTTGAAGCACTGATTTCTAATTCATGGAACATTCAATGCACATTGTTCTTACTCAGTATGCGTCTTACTAAGAGTCTAAATTAGTTTTAGAAAGTTTAGGTACTTAAAACTATGATGATGTATGTAAGCCTTTAGTAATCATTAAGATAAAGAAAAATGCAATTTTGCAAATGTTTTCTGTTAATTTTATGGATTAGTCCCCTTTTAGAAAAGTCTTATAGAAAAGATATTTAATCTATCTTAAAACAACAACAGCCAAATACTCCTAAATTGTACCAAGTACATTTTCACTGTGATAGTAATGAGAACAAAGTTTAAAAGTACAGTATTATTATCTTAAAATGTAACATTCTTATGAAATTAATTTAGAATAATAGTCAAAATGATGATAATGACGAAGATGTTTGCAATGTTATTTGCATTAAACAGTGAAAATTTTAAATTATTTCTCTATTTTGTTTTCCTCAAGAAGGTATAACTACCATGTACAAGAGGACCTTTATGGAATCACAAATCATCAAATTAAAAGGTTACCAGTTTCTCCCCCCGCACCACCACCACCCAGTATATACCACTCCTCCCATCCACTCCTGGTTCTGACACCTCATTCCCTTCTGCAGTCCCCGCAGCCTTGCGTACCTGCCATGTTTCATTTCCCTGCTTTTCATTAAAAATGAATTTTATTTGAGGACATGATGAAAACTATTTCTTGTGCAAGGAATGAGATGATCCCTGCACAGCAACTAATGGTTCAGCAATATGAAGTATTCTTGTTGCCAAGAATGAGATGTTTTGTGAGGAAATTTTTCCATTTTTCACTGTATTTCTAAAAATAATCCTCTGTGGTGGTCCCCAGTCTATATTTTAGTAATAAGATGGGAATCTCTAGCAAGTTTCAATTAGGAGATCATGTGCAGTAAGACAATGGGTTGATAAATATACTTCTAGATCATCGAATACTTGGGGACATAGACTTAGAAGCTTTCCTCGGCAGTCTTCGCACAGCCTTTGTTGAAATGCAGCACAGACCTCAAGTACCTCAATTAGTTTCTGTGTGCTTCCTTGCTTTTGTTAAAATAGAATGTGAGGGAGATCCTGTAGACAGAGTTTCAATACATAATTTATAAGAGAAAGTAAAAAGAAGGCAAGAGTGGTAGTCATAAAATCTAAAATATTTGGTAGTTGTTTGAGTAGAAATGGGGCCATGTTTGTTCCAACAAAAGAAAAAGAAAGTCACTCTGCATACTTTGCATCTGTCAAATGAGTATATTCCAATGAGATTACTTCTATTTTCTACCAAAAAAGCAGTGATGAAAGGTGATTTAATCTTGGATTGTATGAGACTGTATTCATTAGAGAAAATTAATGGGATTATTGAGGCTGGCTTATTGCCAATATAATGTATATAAACCTACATGTTCGAATTCCCCATTGTGTGACTTTCTTTAGCAGTGCCAGGCTTCTCTGGTTCATAAATGAATGAACAGAAAGATTAATTCATCCAGTATTTGAGATCCGTTGAAGTTGTGAAACAAAAGGACAGAGCAGTAAGAGGGTTTGGATTAATGGGAAGTTATTTTTGAAGTGATGGACCAAGAAATCTGACATTAATAATAATTGCCATAAAAATGAATGAGTATAGGGAAAGCAGAATATTCTGAAAAAAATTGGAAGAACAGTTGAATAATTTGAATGAAAAAAAGAAAAGAATCAGAGTTCTGTGTTGAGAGTGGGATGTTTGGCGAGCTGTTTGGAAGAAGGTTGCAAGACAACTGAAAGAATCCAAGTTATGACTTTTGCTCTATTTCATTATCGGACTCAAAGAGAAAGTTTCATACATGAAAAATTTGAATCAATAAAAGACTGCAAGTTTACAGGTTATTCTATGGCTACTAGAATAACTGGGAGGTTATAAAGCAGAAAAGAGAGGAAAACTTTAGGTCAAATAACAATAACGCTCTCCTTCCTTCCTTCTTCCTTGCTCTCTTTTACTTTGCTATTATTACTTCTTAACTGAGAAGGAATGCTCTGAATGTTGGTAGAGAATAGCCGAAGAAGAGTGAGAACATGCTTGCCTCCAGTGTTAAATGACAGAAGCCTGAAAATATAATGCTTCAATCTCACAGGTTCAAATCTGGGGTTGGGGCCTAGGATTTCCCACTTTACAATATCACAGATAATTATGATGCAGGCTATCCAACTGAGCATGTTTGGAGACACTGGCTCCTGAACCTACTGTGGTTAATACAAATTTTGGAGGTCCTATTTCCCTTGTTTTTACAGAAACAAATTTAAGCACTTCAATAACTTCTTATAACCTAAAAAGAATTAAGGTAATTATGTGAAGAGAAAGTGTGTTAAGTGACTTAGCTATAGTAATCATTTCACTACACATGTGTAGCAATTCATCATATTATATACTTTAAATAAAATTATTAAAAGATGTATATAATTAAAGGTCACCTTAAATACAATTGTGAAAAGAAGTATTTCATTAAGCTCAAATTCTGAATGAACAGTGTATCCCCTAACTTCTGAAAACTGCTGCTTGTTTTCAATATCTCAGAAATGTGTGTGAGTCAGTGACCATGGAAGCAGAAATCATACAAGCTCATAAGAATATTGTGTTATCTTACAATTATCTAAAGGTTCTCAAGAACAATCACCACAATCTAGATAATAAAGAATAACATTTTAGTCCAAAGTTAAAAAAAACACAGACAACCAAGAGCAAACTGACAGCACCCATTTAATTATACAGAGATTATTCATTTCTATCTGCAGTCTCCAAAATTATCAGCTGAAAGCTTACTCGTCAGGAAATTAAAATTTACACAAAGATAGTCATCTCGTGTGCAAAGATACCTGGGAATTAACTCTTCCAGTAGATAGTGCATAATTAGGACTACGGAGAATAATGAGTTCCGGAGTCAGAAAGAAATGAGAATGTAGAAATGTATGCTTGCCGGTGTGATTAAGGATGTCATATTATTATCATCCTGGCAATACTGGCATGACTGATCCTGTTTTCTTTTTGGAGGCAACATTGGAAGACACAATGCCTGAGCTCAAAATCAGGCTGTCTGTTTCTCAACACATGTGGCTTTGGTCAGGGTCCTTGACTCTGTATCCTGTGATGCGTCCCACTTTCTATAACCACCTGTCCTTTGAAATCAGTAATAAGAAATTAAACTTGAGACAAAATCAAGCCTAAATATTATATTTAGGGACTTAGGAAAAGAGTGAACACTGTATTTTAGGTTTTGAAACAGTGGCTCTTTCCTGAGATGGTTGTAGTAAGGACAGACAGGGAATTGAGTTTTAACACTGAAGTCAATTCATACAGTTAACCTCCTGGTAAAAGAAATATATTCTAATTGAGGTATCTTTTTTGTTGTTGTTTTCCTTTATGCATAGTATAACAGGCAGTCAAAGGAAGCCTGCGTAAAAATGGTGTAACTCCTGTCAGTGAACAGTCAACACTGCAGTAATCTCCATTCATTCATTTTTACCTTGACAATTGCAGCAATAACTGGATTTGATTATGATGCTTCACCTGATGGCCAGTGACAAAGAGTTCAGTGACTCAGGACAGATGTAACAATGAATAGAAACTTCCAGATTCCTGAGCCACAACTGGGAACAGACGCTCCTCTTTATCCAGTGTGCCAGAACAGTTGTTTTAAAACAGTCCTTGAGCAATTACTATCCTCTGTTGCTTGCTGAAACTGAAATTCCTGGGCCTTAGATCAACCAAAGGAGCATCTTTGAGTGTCCCAGGAATCAGAATTTCAGCAAGCAGCCAAGTTATATTCTTAGACACAAATATAATTGTAACTTATTAGAGCAAAGTGAGTGCGACACCAAAAAAATAAAAAATGGAAAGAAAGAAAGCCATGAAATGATGGTTTCTTAATAGTATTTTTTTAAAATAGTTGAAACTGTTTATCTTTTGGAGAAATAATACAAATATATACATTTAAAAAGTAAAAGAAATGCATAAATTAATAATGCCACAATATTTCCCAATAGTGGTGCTTTCTTTGACCTACCATTTTTCATAATCAGAGCTCTTGTTTCTGTCCTCAAATATAAGCAATACAGTTATTATAGATTTTCAAATAAATATTGGCATACTTCTGACTTAAAAAGTTTACTAATTATATGCATTACAGAAGTTAGACAATCAACGTTTAACAATTAAGTGATGCCATTGCTATCGTCAAACTGAGCAGGCTAGACACAATCCCTCTTTCTTAGGCAGCATAGTTCTCAGAGATCTTTGGCAGAGGCTAACACCAGGACTTATTTCATAGAAAAATGTACCTGCACATGTGCCCTCCGTCCCTACCCCAACGTCCAGCTGCTCCAAGAGCTACATGATAGTTTCTGTCTCGTCTCCCTGATTAAAAATGTTTGATTTAATATACAGAAATAATGCTTTACAGATGTTCTCTGTCAACATGCTGGCCAGTAAGTAGCATCTTTCTGTGGAAAGAACCTGAGATAAAATCACAACTTCCACTGACAAGTGGTCTTGAATACCATGCTCAGCCCTGAACTCCATTCATCTCATAACAAAAATGGTTATGATGTATTATTTAACTTAAGAGAAATGATACATATCAACAGTTGTGAAAAAATATGAACATGTGTTTACTATGCTGTGTGTACATATATAAATGCATATATACATATACACACAAATGCATATGCATATATATGTATACATATAAAATAGAAATACATATAAAATAATAAAAAATTGGAAAACAATTACATCATAATTTGCAAGCAACTAATAAATTTAACTCCTTCTAATCATTTAAAAGGCCAATAAAGCTATGGGCTAATAAGAATCCTTTAAGGCATGGAGTGATACAGTTGTTTAGACATGTTGGCATGCTCTGAAGGCAAAGATGGTACTGGAAATTTATCACAGCCAGTCAGGATGCTTCCAAACTTTCAGTCATAAAAGACAAAAATGACCAAGAAAGTATTTCCTAAGATCAAGATCCAAGTCACATAATTACTAAATGCATTGGGCCCTGGATTGAAAATGCAAATTAAAAGTAGAACACTACAAAACAGACACTGAGACAAAATTTTAAAAGTGCTGTATATTAAATACTATTTTTACCAGTATTAAATCTCTGGGCACTAATTGCATCATGATTATGTGGTTTGTTCTTCAGAGATGCATGCTAAAATATGTCAATGTCAGGATGTCTGCAAATGTCTGATGATTAATAATGGGAAAAGAGAGGTAACAAGAACAAGAGGGAGAGACTATAGAAAAATATTAAACAATAATAAAGATACATGAAGAATACGTAGTCTTTCAAATCTTTAAAAATTAAAAAATCATAAAATTGATTTTTTGTCACATATGGAAAGAGAGAGGGTTTTGATTGAAGAGATATAATTTTGAGTAATAATTTTAATTTTCTTGCTGTATGGTCAATTTCATTAAATGATTTTACTTTTTTTCCATAGTCATAATTATTATTTTTTTGAAATTTTACAGGTCTATTAAAATTTTCAATTAAACATTATTTACTTAAAAAAGGTAAAAGGTATGCTTTTGAAGTACTGGTGCAACCACTATGGAAAACAGTATGGAATTTCCTCAGAAAACTAAAAATGGAATTGCCTTTTGATTTGGCAATTCCACTGCTGGAATTATATGCTAAGAACCCTGAAACACCAATTCCTATAGGTTATAGGTTCTTATAACCTATGCACCCCAATGTTCATAGCAGCACAATTTACAATAGCCAAGTGCTGGAAGCAACCGAAGTGCCCATCAGTAAATGAATGGATCAAAAAACTATGGTACATTTACATGATGG
>PVKM010021120.1:0-22803 GCA_004027735.1 Carollia perspicillata
GGTTTTCTCCAGGTGCTCCATTTCCTCACACACCTGAACACTGTGTCCACGAAGCAAACTGACAATTCCAGATTGTCCCAATCTGAGTGGGTGTGGGTGTGGGTACTTCCAGTGAAGGACGGGCATCTTGTCCAGAGCTGGTTCCTGCATTGTGCCCTGAGTTGCCAGGGTAGGATCCTGCTACCCACCAGCCTGAACTGGAATAAGCAGGTCGGAAAGAATTTTTTTTACTTGTTTTATTCGTCTTTCACATTTATTTCAATGTTAACATTAGAATGTTTTAGGCCTTTGTTTAGAAGTTTAGTGATGTTTTTGTGGCCAGAAATACATTGTAGGAACTCAACTCTTGTTTATATAAATCAACTTATGGTAAAAGAGGTTCTGCTATATGTCCTTTCGCTTAAAATCACAGTTTTCTAAAACCTATCAATGGTATCATAATAGATCTTGACTCTCGCATATATACATATATGTGTAAGAGACCATTCTGCGTGGAGTGGGCTCAGTCCCCAGTGGCATTTACTGCAAAGTAACTTCCTAAAATCCATGCTAAACCTTCCAAGGATGAGTGTAACCAGTTCAACCACTTTTGCCCTTTTCATTTGCAAATGTCCCTTTTCTGTGATGTGATTAGCAGCATCAGCTCCTTTGTTTTCTGTAAAAGGTAACCGCCTAAAGTGAACCTGTGCATAGTAAATGAGGACCATCCTGTAATGTGCCCAGAAACCCAATAAAGGCCGGTCACGGCAAGGGCCACAGCTTTTGCTCCCCTTGAGAGAAAAGCCACGCTGCCCCCTTTCCTCCACCAGACTCGGTAGTCTGTGTGAATGTCTCATTTCATCCATAATGATGTGGACAGTTCGGGCCCGTGTCCTCATCATATACGCAGTAAATTGTTAGATTAGATAGACAGATAAAATACTCGGGCATTCCATACTAGCATATCTCAACAAAATTAGACTGTACCTAGACAACTTAGTAGAATCAAATTTATTCCAAATGATATAAATGGATCTATTCTGGAAAGACAATTTCACTGAAAACAACTTGCAAGGCAAGTATGAGGAAGGGGCAAGAATCCTGCTCAGAAGTGACTTCCAGAACATCTCCATGTTTTCTCATTTGAGTCCAAGCAGCATGCCCAAGCTTTCTCTCCCCTGGCTCTCTTCATGATTTGGCACTACATTTCCTTCTAGTCTGTTTCAAAATATTGAAGTCTACTTCATAGTTTAAGAAGTGAAGCTTCCAATTTCCTTCCTCAGAATTTCTTTCTTTTCTATCCATCCCTTTGCCTACCCTTAATAGTCTCCTGTTTCCTTCTGAGATTCATTTCTGACCTATTGCCTTAATCCAATCCTTCTCTGCACACCCCTTCCAGAATATTGCTCCATCATGTATTTACAAGGTGCCATTCATCTCTTCCTTCATATTGACACATATAGTCCTGATACAGGGTGCAGCCAAGAGGGGGCCCCCAAAAAGGGATTTGGAGTGGGGCCCAGAACTCAAGGTGTCTAGGAAATATTAGAAAGACATATAAGATGTCCTCACCCCTTCCCCCACAGGTGTGAGTTGGGGGAAGGGACACATGGAGCAGGGCATGCAGGGCTGTTTTGTACAGCCACAGCCTTGCAGCTAATCCATGGCATGGTCATTTAACAATATCTATAGACTTTGATGGGTCACTTGGATATGTTAAATAGCTGTAGCCATGCTTGGAGCCAGGGGGATGGAAGTCACTTCCCCCCAAGATGTAAGTGGGGGGCAGGTCCCCCAAGTTACAGCACCTGCATGGGAGCTGGAAGAAGATTGGCTCCAGGATATTGGTCCATATCTGCCCAAACTCATGATGGCAGCCCAGTAAACTTGGGATAATATAGAGATGCTGGCAGGTGTAACTGATTGTAGGAGGAGTCAGAAATGAGGGTACAGAGGAAGATTGGCTCGGGGATTTAAACCCAGACACAGCAGCCATTGGGGGGAACCATGCAGTCTTAGTGAGAGTACAGACCCCTTTATAGCTTTGGTGAAGTGGGGGAACCACAAGGTTTTGCCAGAGTGCACAACCCCACAGCTCTGGTGGAGGAAAGAAGAGACTTTACCTGGACAAATGGATACAAAGACCTCTTGCCAGTAGACCATGAGAAGGTGCCACATGGCTTTGGATTAATTGGATATCCTGCCTGGATGGTGATATTGCTGATGGTGCCAGCGGCCTGGAAACACGGAATTGTGCTCTTTCCCTGAGTTAAGGTACCCTGAATTAGGGCAGGGGGAAGACAGGAGCTGCTGAGTGCATCTGTGGGTATCTTAAAGGACTTTGATAGACCTTAGGTCTAATGAAGACCTTAGGTCACTACTTTAAATCTGTATAGCCTTAAATAAACATTTCCTTCCCTTTTCACAAATCTCTGGCATTGAGAGATACCTTTCCAATTGGCGGTCCCAGTAGGTAGTCTGGACAGTATTAGTATACCATCCTCCGGATTCCAGGCCCCTGTGTGTCTATGTGACTGTTCTGTAACAGTCCCAGACACAAATATTCACAAGACTGCCTCCTACTGAAAACATATTTACCTCAATTCCTTTTTCCAAGTAGAACCCCATACTGTCATACTTTTATTCATTCATTTTACCAATATTTAAGTTCCAGACACTATTCTATATACAAGGAACATAACATTGGACAAAACAGAGGAATTATCTGCTGTATAGCAACTTACATTCTGAAAGGTGGAAAGAAGGCAAAAGGGATAAAAATAAACAATACATTTTTTAAAGATCATATTTATTTTTAGAGAGGGGAAGGGAGGAAGAGAGGGAGAGAAACATCAGTGTGTGGTTGCCACTTGCGTGCCCCCTACTGGAGACCTGGTCTGCAAGCCAGGTATGTGCCCTAGACTGGGAATTGAACCGGCAACCCTTTGGTTGGCAAGGTGGCACTCAATCCATTGAGCCACATAAGCTAGAGAATCCAATACATTTTCAATATTTCAAGCTGTAATAAGTACTCAAAAGAAAGAGCAGGATAGAATATTAACTGATGAAAGGGAGTAGGCTATTTTAAATTGAATGATCATGAAAAGTCTATTTGTTAAAAATGCTGATATTTTCAGAAAGAATCATTGCAGTACTACATAAATAACTGGGGAACTTAGCAATTGCAAAGACCTGAGACAGGGCAAAGGTCTGTGTTCATTGAAAAAAATATCCAGGATACCCATGAAATTACAGAGTCAGCTGTAGGAGTTCACAGGGAGAGTGGAGGAGATGATTTCACAGAATTTGCAGAAGGCCAAATGATGCCGGGGCTTCTAGGCTGTGATAAGCACTTCATATTTTATTTGGAGTGAGATTGGAAGTGATTTTAGGCTTTAGAGCAGTGGAGAAATGTGATAACTCTTCTTTCTGCCAAACTCCTTGAATTCATAATCTACTTTATCATCCCTAATTTATTCCTCTCATGTTTTCACTGCAAGCAGCCTCTTCCCTCATTATTCAACTATGACTAAATTTTAAAAATCATTTTTTAATTTTTATTCTATTAAAGTTGTCCCATTTTTCCCCTTTGCCCTGCTCCACCCAGCCCACCCCTCACTGCCACAGTCAATCCCTACCCCATTGTCCATGTCCATGGGTCATTCATACATGTTCTTTAACTAGTCCCTTCCCTTTCCTTCCACCATTATCCCTCTCCTCCCCTCTGCTTTCTGTCAGTCTATTCCATGTTTCCATGCCTCTGGTTCTATTTTGCTTGTTAGTTTATTTTTGTCAATTATGTTCCTCTTATAGGTGAGATCATATGGTCTTTGCCTTTCGCTGACTGGCTTATTTCACTTAGCATAATACAGTTCCATCCATGTTGTCATGAAATGTAGGAGCTCCTCCTTTCTAGCCATTGCATACTATTCCATTGTGTAAATGTACCACAGTTTTTTGATCCACTCATCTACTGATGGACACTTAGGCTGTGATTTTTCTAATTGTTATGTTTCCCAGTCTCTCCATAAACTTATCTTGTGTATGACTTTGGTGAAACCTTTGCACCTAATTTCCCATCCACTTCTGTGCACACACAATCTTTCTCTCCTTGACTTTTCTGTTTGTTTGTTTCTTTGTTTAGTTTTTCGTGCTTGAATCCCTCATTTCTAAACAGGTACATATGTGAAATTCTTAAAAAGTAATTTTAACTCATACAAATCAAACCTACTTCTTCATTACAACTCCCTTCTTCTTTTTGACACTCAATTAATGTTACCACCAGTTATCTCTTCATTTGTACTGAGTCCTACTTCCACGTTCAACGTGTTCCTTTGTTCTTAACAGTTACATTCAACTGATCATCATTCCCATGGGTTCTACAGCTAGGCTGTCATTTTAACCTTCCTTTGATTGTTATTGCTTTCATTTTTAAAATGCCTTCTTATACTGTGGGAGAAAATTTATCAATGTATCCCTTTACTAACAAACTTCTCATTTTTATTCAAGAGAAAAAATAAACACAATTAAACATCAACCTCTCTAACATATAATTGGAATTATCTATGTCTCTGATGTAATCTCAGTTGGGTCTCATTTTCCCAGCATAGTATTCATAGTGCTCAGTGAAGCCCAGCTCTATTCTCCAGAATTTTCATAACCTGACATGGACTGGACTTGGCCACAGGGCACTTTCACACTCCCCTTTCTTTGTTTTTGTCCTCTTACCAGAGTGGGTGTTCTCCATCTTCTCCATGCTTCTCTGATGGATGGTAGTCATTTAATATCATTTATTTGGGATGTCATCTCTGTAGATCTTTAGTCCTCTAGTTAGAATTTATTACTGCATTGTTTGGAACTCAATATTATTTTATTGATAAAAGTATCCTGTCCATTTATATTGTACCACCAATATTAAAGTAATAAAAATCCATCTATATCATACCAGTATAAGCTTCTTGAGCATCAGAAGTTTGGTTCTCCTTTAGGTAACTCTAGTACCTTCACATGAAAATGATTAAAAAACAATTTTCTAAATTGAAATGAATAAGGTATATCTCCCTAATTGGTTATATAAAGCCTTTTAAAAAACAGTTATATAAAAAATAAGAATAGTGAACATATGCTGAATACTGTGATAGACATTATCATGGTTAATTGATATTTCTTATTTTCATTTTCTGAGCACATGGTAAGATTGCAACTTACGCAACCTCTTGATGATAGATATATTGACCTGACATTCTTTGACCCAAATGCATGAATAGAGTAATCAATATATGTTATTTCCAGAGAGCAAATACTTAAAAGATGGTCCCTGGTTCTTTATTTTCTCTTCTTCCTCTCTTGGAGACCTATCACATTCCAGTTCATAGATCCCTCATCTGTGTCCCTCATGCACATGTAACATTAGTAAGAAATGAAGTTATTTTGAACAACTGAGATATTGGTGTTTTGTTTAACACAGAATAACTAAGCTCATAAAAATAATTAAGATATACATGAAACCTCCTTTAATGGGCTCAACTACCTATGAAGTGCCACTGACGCTGCTGTGATATGACTTTTTGTAAGTTAAGTCATTTAATTCTAAAACCTGATGATGCACTATTTATCCACGTGTTGGCAATGAAGGCAAAGAGACTCCAAAAGATAAAACCATTTGTTTGAATTAATACAGCTATTAAGTTGGAAAGTTCAAGCCTTTCTGAATTATAATCAAGTTGTTAACCACCTAATAGTATTTGGTACTTACAACTTATTCATTTTTTTTACATTTAGTAATCATTGACTGGATGCAATATAGCAAAGACTAATGGGCTTAGAGTCAGACTCTCTGGTCTGAAATTTCATCACACTTCTTATGAATTCTGTGACATTAGGCAAATGACTTATTGTCTCTGGCTCTTTTGTTTTCCTCATCTGTAATATGGGGATATTCCTTGAGTCATAAGAGTGTCTGCATCATAAAGTTGTTGTGAGGATGAAAAACATGACTATACTAAGCACTGAATAAATTTTTATGCTATTCTTACCACTCATTTCACTTCAGGTACTATGATAAGAATGGCAATATATAAAGCAAAACATTGTTGCAGTGCCAATACTTCAAAGGAAGGCAGAAAAGTAAGTCAACAGTCGCAATATTTGCACACTTGACCATTGAACATCACAGGATGGGTGGTTCAGGGTGCAGACTTCCATGCAGTCAAATATCCGATTATAGTGTATGACTCCCTTAAAACTTAGTTTTCCCTTGATTTCCATAGGAGATTGGTTTCAGGATCCACACTAACACCAAAATCCAAAAATGGCTAAAGTTCCCTGTATACAATATCATAGATCAATGCATATATTCAGCCCTCAGCATCTGAGCTCCAAAACAAGGACTCCCAAACAAGGACTGAGAACAGTGCAGGTATTTATTGAAAAATAGCCACTCGTAAATGGTCTTTGAAGTTCAAACTATGTTGTTCAAGAGTCACTGAATAATAATATAATATAATATAATATAATATAATATAATATAATATAATATAATATAATATAATATAAATTATGTATTGCTGTTATATAGCACTATATAAAAATGCCTAAGGTCTTGTAGGATGTTCAAGGAAAGGCATTATCTACTCATCCTGGGACAGTGTATGCCTCTCAGGGCAGCCTGGTGAGACGGTGCTGAGTTGATGATGCTGATGGGCATCTCCAGAGCAGGACGTAAATGGAGAAGACGGCTTGACAGAAAGCTCCCCAACATTGGTTGTAGAAATGGGATAAACTGGCCTGGCAAAGAGTGTCAAGACACTGTGAATCAGTTCAACATATGAAATTCCTCTCAAGAATGTGGAACACGAAGAAGGAAATTATCTCAAGCAAATCAGGGAAGCAATTAGACTAAATCAGTCACAACAATGAAGGTACAGGCCTAGAACTTCTTTTTTTATTTAATGTTTACTTATTTGTCTTTAGAGGGGAAGGGAAGGAGAGAGGGAGAGAAATATCAATGTGTGGTTGCCTCTCATGTGTCCCCTTTTGGGAACTGGCCTGAGACCCAGGCATGTGCCCTGACTGGGAATCGGACAGTGGTTGTTTTGTTCGTAGGCCCGCACTCAATCCACTGAGCTACACCAGCCAGGGCACAGGCCTAGAACTTCTTGATAGTGTTAGGATAACTGCCTTAATCCTGAAGCCCAATTTTTTGTTTTATGTTCAAACAATAAGGGTTTCAGAAGCTATCTAGAAAAAGTTTAATATCTACAGACTCAAATGAGTGACTTGACCTTTTGGAGGTCAAAATGTAGGCAAGAATTTAGGTTTCTTGATTTCCTGCTATGTGTCCTTTTTTATTATGATATAGCACAAATAATAAAATACAAAGTGTAAATACTTATAAAAATAATAATAAGGTATTTATATTGTTACTGTAGCAGTGGGAATACCTGGGATACAAGCATGTAAAAAAAAAAGGACGAAGCATCCACTCTGAAGAACATTGGTCTGTTTCTTTCTTTGTTTTTTTTTTAAATCTTCACCTGAGGATATTTTTCAATGTTTTGAGAGAGAGAGAGAGAGATGTGAGAAAGAAGCATTGACATATACGTACTCAATGGGGAATCAAACCCGCAACTTAGGAATGTGCCCTGACCAGGGATCTAACCTGCAACCTTTTGGCTTATGGTACAACACTTTAACCAACAGGGCCACATTGGTCAGCACAGCATCAGCCTGTTTCAAAGGCAGCCTGAGCTGTCCTCAGAGTGAGCACAGAAAGGTGAGAATGAAGGCAACGGGACATATAGATATCTTGAAAACCTGTCATTTGTTCCATGATGATAAATATCAGAAGATAATAAAGTATATAGAAATCCCCAATGAACAAATATTTGGCAAGCATTTACTCTGTATACTCTTTTAGTGCTACAAAGTGATGAGCGAAAGATTAGATTTCAACTCCCATGGAGCTAAATTTCTTGTGCGAGAAACAGACATCACAAGGAAATAAATAATGCCAACTCAATAAAAGTTTTTAGTGTTAGAAGTGCCATGAAGAGAAAAGTGTTGTGTAAGAGAGACTAGTGGACTATTTTGTTTGAGTCTGATTTCAGAAATTAATATTAAGCTGAAACTCCAAGGACTAGAAGGATACAAACGAATAGAGACCTGGGGGAAATAGTCTTCCATGTATAGGTATAGGTATGTTGTGAATACCATAAAAAATGAAGGAACTCAAACTACAGGGAGCACTGAATAAAGCCAGCATAGCCAAAACATATTGGACTTTTGGGAGAATTACAAAAGGTAAGATCAGAATAGTGGGCCAGGTGGTAACCTGGCAGTGACTTCTTCTTAGGGTTATATGCTTAAGGTAAGAGTTTGTAGTTTATTCCAGGTGAACATAAAGTCAAAGAAGATTTTAATAAGGGATTGTCATGGTCTGATCAGACCAATAGCTCTACTGATATACAATTTGCATACTATATAGAGTCCCCATTTAAAGTTTACATTTTAATGGTTTTTAATATATTCACTGATTTATGAAACTATCATTCTAATCAAATATTAGAATATTTTAATCATCCCCCAAAAGGCATCTTATATTTATTAGCACCTTTTTCCATTCTCCCACACCACCCACTCAACCCCCTCCACCAACACACACATCCTGCCTTGCCCCACGTAACCATAAAATCTACACTCTGTCTCTACAGCTCTGTTTATTCTGGACGTTTCATAGAAATGAAGTCATACAAGATGTAGTCTTTGATGACTGGATTCTTTCACTTAACCCAACATTTTTTTAAGTTTCATACATACTGTAGCACGTATCAGCCCTTCATTCTTTTTTATTACTGAATAATGTCCCATGTATATGTATAGTATACCACAATTTGTTTATCCATTCTTTAGTTCATGATCACATAGATTCTTTCCATTTTTGCCTGTTATGAACAATGCTACTATGAACATTCATGTGCAAGTTTTCATGCGTACATACATTTTCCTTTCAATTGGATAGAAATACACAAGTGGCATTACTGAGCTCAAGGATAACTCTATACCTAGCAGTTTGAGGAAATCATTTGGGCTACTGGGGCTCCAAGAGAGCTTCCTCAATCATGTGTCTGGCACCAGGTCTTCTTGGCTGCTTTCTCTTTACGGGTGGTCTCATCTTCCGTGAGATCTCCAGATGGCCTGGACATCTCACAGCAACATAGCTCCTGGCGGGTACATTTTTTACACGATACCTGGTTCAAGAGGCATGGAACAGAAGCCTTACTACTGGGATGGTGCTGTATCTACTGTATTCTACTGGTCAAGACAGTCACAGGCCCTCCCACATTCAGGTGGGTAGAGAAATGGATTTTACCTCTTGATAGTGATGAAGCAAGGCCATGTGGCGGAAAATTATGTGAGATAAGAGATTTTGATATGGACATCTTTGAAAATGACAGACTACCACAGCAGGGGCAGTTAGGGAATATTGCAGAAATCTAGCATAAATACAATGATGGTGGCTTAGACTAGAGTGTTAGCTGTGGAAATGAAGAGAATGTAGACAAGCCCAGAATGTTTCAGAGATAAGACGTATAGAGAGTGGATAAAGTGATAAGAAGGAAGGTCAAAGTAGGGAAAAATTAATGTTGAACAACTATAATGATTGATGCAGTTTTTAGTGTATCAGGGACATATGAGGGGTCACATTTTACTTAGTTTAACTTTGTCGGCATGTGTGTGTGTTTGGCAGTAATCCAAGTTTGATGTTTGTATATTCAGCACAATGTGCCTCAAGGGGAATATCACACAGACTTTTGAATACGTAAGTCTGAAATTGAGGAGGACAATAATGACAAGAGATAGAAGTTTGGTGATAGTGCCAAACTCATCCTGTTCATTCTCAGATATTCTTATCCCTCGGCTGTTCTACTCTGCATCACAAGTGGGCTCATCGCTGCTAGCTCAGTATCTCACATTGGGTTTGGCTGATGGCAGACACTGGTGAGAGTCTGCAAGGCAAGAGTGGAGGACCATGGGTACTTCTTTCCCCCACATTTGCCTTGAATAAGGTCTCTAGCAGTGACATGATGCCCTGTGTGGCTCTAGTTAGCACCCGGCAGCCTGGCTGTGATTCCAGCTTCCTGATGGGGAGTCCCTGCATCTGATATCTGCTAATTCTATCTCTATCCTTTGATCCTCTAATCTAAGAGTGCAGCTGTTGGTAATTTGTTGGTTACCTCATTGTTCCCTCCTTTTCTTCCTGGCTATTTTATAACCTATGTAGCAGTTGACTCCATTAAAGTTTTCCTTCTAAAAATTCTTACAGAGGTTTGTTTTCTGGATTAGATTTACCAATAGTAGTTATCAGCATATCAATGATATTGGAAGCCATGGGAAAGAATAAGATTAACCACTATGCTATTCATAAGCAAATAACTCAAATAAGGCAGGAGTTTGTCTGTTTATCTGATATATTTCAGAGTTTCTTTGATATATTTCCATAGCACAGAACATTATTTAGAATATAAGAAGATTCATTAAATGTTTGCTAGGTAAGCAAATACATTAATTAATTAAGGGAACCATTATCAAGATTCTAATTTACATTAATTATTTTATAACCCAAATTTTCTTTATTCTTGAAAATATATTAAATGTGTTCTTTTCTTTCTGTGCTTTTATCGGTATTACTTTGCTTCTTGTTAATCTGAAAGTAGTAGATTTGGTGAAGGGTGGTTAGGTTGTTGCAAAAGTTATGTAAAACAAAGAATCAATTGTATTTAACAGATGGAATCCAAATTATAATTTTGCTAATTCAGACTTTAAGAAAATGTGTATTTTTAACTTTCCTTTACATATTATGAAACAAATCTGGAGTGTTAAATTTCAGAAGTTACTTGCATGATGGAGAGGAGAAGCCATTTCATCTATGATGGTGTGGCCATGAGGCCTGGGGCCTTAGGCTGTCCGAAAGACCAGGAAGATCCCGAGGATTCTACCTTCAAGGATCCCTGCTGCCTTGTCCTTAACACACTCTCCCTCCCCAAATGCACTGAGAACCATGTTGGAAGATAAAATGTGAGAGAACACTTATCTTAAAAGAGTTAGTGAAACTAATTTTATAGAAAAGAAATTTTGAATAGGTTCATTGCTTAAACTAGAAAACACTGGAATGTTAGTCAACTGCTAATCTATCTCTCTTATTTAGCAGAGTTTGGCCTTATGAGAAATGAGGGCAAAAAGCTACTTTTATTTTTGTGCCTACTATTTGCTATCCTGCTGTGTATTTTGAACATAGAGTATTTAATATTATATTAATTCTACATGGTAGTTCCTATTACTCTTCAATGCTGTATGATACTTAACCTCCATCGTCTTTGTGACAAAATGGATAACTATTATCTTACAAAAATTATTTTAAAGGGATGTGCATAAACATTCTGTGGCAACTAGTGTCTCCTCAATATATGTATGTTTATGAAAAGAAAATAAATGATGAAAAATTATTAGCAAGATAACTTTGATGTTTTGATGTTCAAAATGAGTTAAAAACAATAGAATTTTACTTCCCTTATAAAGATGTGTCTAATATAAACTGTTCTCACACTTTTATTCTTGCCCCGAATGAAAATAATTATTATTATCAATGTCACAACTATGTATTCCAATAAAAGTTCTACTAAATTAATAGGCAATATGCTATTGTAAGGAAAAATTTAGCCCTGTAAAAATTTGGAGACAACATGAAAAGCCTTGTAACATTTAATTTAAGCTACATTGTATCGTGAAACATGATTGAAAACCTAGAAACACTGTATCTACTTATTCAGGATGTTAATAAGTGCAAGCTGCTACCCTTGTACTTGCCGTGGAAACTGCCTTGGAGACCATAGTGCTATGCTTCTTCCTTACCCAGTGAAGTAATGTAATACTTACCTTTCTTCTCTGGTTAAAACAAGCCTTTATCTCATGCAATTAGAGTGACCATTGCAGAGAAAAATCTAATCGCATCAGGGCTTCATGAAGACCTCTTGCACAAGCTATCGTTTATGTGTAGGTCCCATTAAAAAGTTATCCTAGAGCTCATGTTTTCTATAGCCTCTTTTTGCACTTGAAACTTTATTTTTTTTTATATAACTAAGAGCCATTTGAAGAGATAATGTACTATCTGACTCAAGATGTTACTATTTTCAGAGGAATTGCTACCTTAAAAATGTATATTGGAAAGCAGAGAGTTAAAGTGGGTCATTTACTGCAGGAACTTTACTGTTAGCAAATTTTCTCACAAGAAGTAGATACAAAAGTTATCTTAAGTGTTTAGGCTTTGAATAAAATAACAGTATTCCATTAACAAGTTTCTTTTGTTCAGGGGAGTTTTCATCGAGTTGACATAAATTAGTGCATGGAAGATTTATTAATTTAAGAACTCTCAATGCTTATGGCTAATCCTTTGTTTAACAGATTTTGTATTTTACTTTACTTATTCTCTTCAAACATTAATTCCAATGACAAATTCACTAAACTGGTGCATATTTTTTTTTCTTTCTTATACACAGCAACTTAGCAAAAGACAATAGTAACACAAATAAAAGTTACAAAATAATAAATGTACTACATACTAAGTTCAAGTAACCATACCTGCACAGAAGACCTTATCTCAATTATGTCTGTATTATAATATTGACACAATTTGCCTTGGCTGATGTGGCTCAGTGGACTGAGCACAGGCTGCAAACCAAAGGGTCACCAGTTCGATTCCCAGTCAGGGCACATGCCTGTGTTGCGAGCCAGGATTCCATTGAGGGCTACGTAGAGGCAACTACACATTGATGTTTCTCTCTCTCTCTTTCTCCCTCCCTTCCCCCTCTAAAATAAATGTATAAAACCTACATAATATTGACACAATTTTAGTACATGGTTAAGAGTATTCCTAAAATCTTTCATGTCATTGTGCCTTAAGTTAAAATCAATTCTAAAAGAAGTGTTGGAATAACAAGTAGGTTTATCTAAAATATTAATCCACATCACAATTTTGGAGAGATAATTATTAATGTGTAAAGAGTATGAGTTGTGTCTGTAATATGATCTTTTTTTCTGTATTTTGAATCTAAGTGTAAACAGAAGAAAGTAACATACTACAATCAAATATGCATACATATTCTAAAAAAAATGTTTTGTCAATGAATTCAAATTTCTTAACTGTGAAAGTTGCCTCAACACTTGGAAGGGTTTGATTTCCATTCCTACCAGTTTATATGAGACAAATTATATATTATTAAGGTAATGCATTTTTTGTTAATCAGAGAGTGGGATTCCTTTCAGAGAGTGAACTTATTAAAACAACATATTACTATCAATAGGAGGAACAGTTGATATTCTAAAAAGATTTTTCTGATTTTTGTAATTAAAGATTTTTCGAAGGTCTTCATCAAATTTTACAAGCTATATTTTAAATTTGATTTTTATTATTACCCAAGTAACACATGTTTATAGTATAAGTTTAAAATATCGAAAAGATGTATATTTCCCCCAAAGGAGAGCTTGAGATTTGGAAAATTTGTGAGAATAATCTGTAAAATAATTGGTTTTAGATTAATTCCAAATGGTAGAACGCAGAACAGATTGCCTTTCATTCATTATAGAAAACATGAAATATTTTCAGGCCAAATCTATAGATGGTACAGAAAGTATGTACATATCATATGGTATACTTAGATTTTTACAGAGTGATCTTTTATTATTTGATGTGTAGATATTTTAAACAATAATCTGGGAGACAAAGTGTTTTATTTATTTTTCAAAAACTTCTGAAAGTCCAAACCTTTGATTCCTCATTCACACGTTGTTGGAACAGTTGACCTTGAGCTTGGTAGATCAGTGGCACAGCATCAGGAGGACATCAGACAAGTGTGGCGTTTCCAAAGCTCCAGTACCACACCGTAAATTGGAAATACACCCCTGGCTGTCCTGTAGACAAAGCAGCCCCTTGATGTGTGACTGCGCTCATCATTCCTCTCAAGTCATTATCAGACTGCAGAGATCAGACAACTTAGGAACATGTACTTGATTGTTAACACGGCAGACGTACACTATTAAAAACAGCAGAGTAAAAGAAAGATGAGAGAAAAAGCAACGGCTTCTTTGTTCCATGTGTGAGGGTCCGTTTGAGAGGGGAGTACTTCTAAGAAGCACTGCCCTGCAACGTCCTCTCAGGAAGCCCTAGTGTTTCTCTGCCTTCATTTGAGAGTCAAGTTTATGGTCCCTCTCTCTTTTGTTTTTACGATCACATAGTGAAAATTATTTAAAATATTTTAACCGCATACTCATTCCTATTCATTTCAACTGAAACTTGTTTTATTTGATTGAATTTCCAATTGTTCTAGAAAGACTTGCATGCAAATTACCTGGGTTGATTAAAACCAGTCGTTTTCCAATTCACCCTAAACATACTAGCGGGTAGAGGAGAGATAGGGATTGTCAAGTTTATTGCACATCATATCACACACAGTTTGACAAAAGTATGGGTTCAAGTTCAGAAGAAATAAGTGAAAATCTGTTAATAGTTTAAAATTCCACTTGAGACATTTCCCACAGGGAATTAAGGATTGTTCAACCTAAATCTATAATAGTTACCATGACAGTGTCAAAGATAATTGAATTAGTGGCCACAAAACAGATTTTATAAAATAAATTAGCAAAACATAATAGATTTATAAAAAAAGAATTTTCTCACAGACTTTCAGTAACTACAGGAGAAAATCAGAATTATATACAATAATTTAAAAAATCACTTTATTTCATTTCTCCAAAGTATTTGGGTATTTGGTCAATGCTTTTCTTAAGTGTGCTTAATCCTTTTTTGAAGTAATTTATTCTTCACAAAGATAATTAATATTTTCTCAATAATGTTTGTAAGTTATTTTTTTAAATTACATAACTACTTTTCTCATCTCCTGCTGAAAAGACATAGTTTTATTTTCACTTTTGTTATCATACCACTCAACCACTGTTAAAAAAAAATAAAGCTTTTGTGAACTAAAGAGGTTGTTATCTTTAACTTCTTTTGCTCTGCAAGCCATATAATTTGTAGTTAAGGTTTGACTATACCATTTGTATCAAAATGTATTAAATTGTTGCATTCTATTTTAATAAATTTATTGGAATGCAGTTTATGTACATTATAAGAGTTTAAAATAAATGTTCTGTGTCACGTTAAGATAGTTTCACGAAGTAACAAAAATAGAAATCATGAATACTTTTTTTTTAATGTTTTAAAAATATTTTATTTATTTATTTTTAGAGAGAGGGGACGGGAAGGAGAAAGAGTGGGAGAGAAACATCAATGTGTGGCTGCCTCTCATGTGTCCCCTACTGGGGACCTGGCCTGCAACCCAGGCATGTGCCCTGACTGGGAATCGAACCAGCAATCCTTTGCTTCACAGGCCTGTGCTCAAACCACTGAGCTATACCAGTCAGGGTAGAAATCATGAATTCTTATTCTGGTTTCACTTAACTAAAATGAGGAAGGTAACTTCTTTAAAAATGTTTCTAGCCAAATTTTAACAGTAACGAACAACTAAAAACTTTTTAACTCTTTCATTAACTATAATACAAAGCATTTATTTAGAAAGTATGCATTTAGAATTCATTGAATTAAAATTTTGATAATTCCTATGTATTTATTTACAGATCTTCAAAGTCACTAAGATAATAGTCTCCTTTACAAAATATAAAATTAATCAAATATGCTGTATCTAAAATCATATAAATATGTTATTTAAAGTATATCCGAATGTACATTGGGCACAAATATAAATGTGTGCAAACATTTATATATAAATGCAAGCATTTGCATTTGTTATATACATGAGGGGCTACATGTTATATACATGGGGAACAAATGAAAATGTTTTTACATTTTTTTCAGTAGTTACTATAAGGACATACTGAGACACATAAATATATTATTTATTCTGAGTAGAAATTAATTTTGTATTCTTTTGATATGAAAATCTTTCTCTTCAATGTGAATAAAATGTATAGTTGTTGAATGGGATTTTAATTGTTTTAAATAACTCAGTAATACTTCAGCAATCATAATAATTACAAATATTATTTTCATCCAGAACTGTTATCAGTTCATATATTTTGGAACATATTTTACCATTTAGTCCTTTGATAGTTTTATGTAGTGAAGCCATTGCCACATACAAATATACAATGTTTAGAATTATAGAACTGAACATCTCAGAATATAAAACATGCTTGGTATAAAAAAACAAGAATAGAATATGGTCTCATTTAAAAATAATTATTTTCCTGTAATCAAGAAAGTGTGAGATAGCTTTTGAAAAGTAGGAAAAATAAATGGCACTTGCTTTTCTGATTGAAGATTATTTATAGGTTGACATTTGGGTCACACATCCTCTCCTTGTCAGCAACATGAAATCTGAAAACTCATTTGGGAATATGCCACTGAGTAACACATTCAACTGCAAGTAATTGAACTTTCCTGTAAAAATGGCTTAAATCATAAAAAACATTTTGTATTTTTCTAACCAGGAACTTAAAGAGATAAGCAATCTAAAGATTAGTTCATAATTAGCTTTACATAATCACTGAACTCCATATACCTTGCTTTGCAAATCTTTGGTCTCCATGATATTTGCCTCATGGTCAAAAGATGGCTGCTTCAACTCTAGGCGCAAATGCAAGTTTAAGGCATAAAGAATGAGAAAGGGGCTAGGCTAATTTCTGAGAAACTTCAGCATGTTTCTCTTGCGTCTCATTGACCAGGAGCAGGTCACATAGCTATGCCCGGCTTTAGGAAAGTCAGGGAAAACAATCACCTGCAAAAAAAGAAACATGTGAATTTGGGTGCATAGTTCCCCCACCCCACAATAGCATTACTGCTTATAAAATAAGACAGGTTAAATAACGTGAAGTGGCTATTAATAATAAATATTATTTTTATTTAATTTTAATTAGATTTTTGTTTATTAAACTGGAGAGCTAGAATGCAAGCTATATGGAGATATGTTTTTTTGTTCTGTCAAGAGTAATAGCTGTATCTTTACTGACAGAAAAAAATGAACTATTAAAAAACAAGTTGGAATAAAATTAAATTTCAAAAATATAAGTTATAAACTGTTATATCAATGGAAAGTAAATTGTTGCCTTTTGAATACAACATAGGGTTTATTTTAGAAAGCAAAATTACTCCCTCATATCCGATATGCCTTTGACACATTGTAAGTTTTTGATATGATTTTTCCTTTGTGCCTTACACTGCATTGTATTTCTATAGAATATAGCAACTGAAGGATAGTTTGGAATTTCTTAAATTAATCAAGTTCAGTTGCTTTTTGAATGAGCAATCAAAATTCCCCATTATAATTAAAGTGACATTTTATATTTATAAATAAAATTTTAGTATTCCTGCTACTATTGATGTTTTTTTTATGAAACTAATCTTATTAGATTTTAAGATTTCAGAAAATTATAACATAGACTTTTCCAAATCCTGCTTTTAACTTAGACAGGATTACATCTAAAACATTCTATTTCCCACCATTTTTAACTACCACTCTCGTCAGAAAAATAATTGGGAATGAGTAAGATGAAAAATAAAAGAAGAAGAGGATCATGGGAGAGAAATCCATGTTTAATTCAGGGAAAACTTCCCCAAAATATCTCATCAGATGGTTTAAGACTATCTGAGGAAAATACTCACTTGATTTTTTTTTATTTGCAGAATGATGGGTATAGAATGCATTCTAAGAGTCTTTTCACACTACTTTTTTCCCCTCATTCAGGAACTTACCTAAACCCACTAAGATCAAGGAGTTCCAATGCGAAAATCGCATTGTAATAAATTACAAGGCTCCTTTAAATTATTGAAAACAAACACAAAATAAAAACAATAAAACTGAAATGATTTTTGGTATTCTGTCGTAGGAATTTATTTCTTATTTCAAAGTAAATAATCCAATTCCATCCATTTCCTCTCAGTCTGCCCTCAATGGAGATGAAGAACACCTGGATGAGTGCTCGGTGTAATTGCCCTTGATATTGCTGAAAGAGTGTAGTACCTTTCATTTGTGTCTTCCAAAGAAACATTAATTTGTTTCTATTGCCATTCTATTTCCTAAGCCTTTGCTATTTATGTGCAACTTTGGAGTTGCCCCGGCTTCATGCAATTGAGTAATGACTCTCTGAACCCAAGAGAATAGCCAAAGAAGTACCAAGAGGAAAATAAAAACCCATCAAATGTTTCTGAACCTTTTAAAATTTAGGAAGAGAAGAGGAAGTTCTTGACATATATAAGATAATTGAAAACCTTAATCAAAACCATTCTTTTCCTCTCCTCCTTTGTATTTGTTATTTCAAAAGAAAAATATATTTTCACATGCCGTCTTTGAACTACTCATGTTTCAACATATGAATAGCATGTTTAAAACAGAAACAAAAACAAAACCATAGATTACTTTCTTGCTTTATGGTACTAAATGTGTGTGTGTGTTCTGCATGCCACTTTATGTGGTCACATACAGACTCACATATTTTCTCTTTCTCTTTTTCCTCTCTCTCTCTCCTCCCTCCCAACCCTATCATACACAAGTTCTCAAATAAAAAGGCCTTTTATCAGGAGTTCTTATGCCAAAGATATAATCTTCCAGGACCCAGAGCTTGCTTTATTCATACATTTTATTTTCTCTTCTCATATCAATATTTAATTTACTATTCATTTTTCCCTTTGTTTCTCTAGTAGACTTCTATTGTGACAAATGTTCTTTAGGTCATTGTAGGAAACATATGCTATTTTTAAGCCCAAAAGATGACCATTTTTCATTATTTTTCTGGATTTTTTTAGGCAGTGAAAAAAATTTCATGGACAACAAAAAGAACAAATAAGAACCTCACAGTCTGAATGGCAGCTGAGCAGGATTTAAATAGGTCTATGTGTATTCATCTTATTACCTATCATAATCAGCTCATTCATAATGTATTTTATAAAGATAGCTAAATGAAAAATTTATATAAAATTATTTGCAGACTTTAAAGATGGGATTATTTTCAGGGTTATCCATTATCCTTAGAAATTTTTTTTCTCAAAATTACTATAAAGGTAAACTGAATTACAATGGAGAGATGGGTAGGAATTATTTAATATGCAGATTCTGGGACATATGCCAAATTTACTGAATCAGAATATTGGTGCCAGGGCCCAGGGATACCAGTATTTTCCAAGATCAATGGTTGACTTTAAACCCACATTCATATCAAAACCGCTGATATAGAAGCTATGGAATCTAAGAAAAAATGCTTTCTGAAGTTCTCATTCTAACTCAAGACCAAATGCCAAAATTTTAAAAGCAGATGTAGTCAGTTTATAATGAAAATCAAGAGCAAATTTAAATCAAAAACAAAAATGTAAATCCTGAAAGTGAGTCACCCCTCACCTTTGCTGGTTGTGATTGTTGGCCTTAGTTATCGTCATGGCAGCACAGGTTGGGAGATGATTATCCTTCATCCCACTGAATGGCTGTTCCATTGAGATTTCTTTGCAATATTACAATTTACCACCCAGCAAAATCTTCCCCTGAGATCACTGGACTGACTAAGGGAAAGTCCCTAGAATATTTTGTGGTAGGGCTGGATCTGGTGGAGCAAAATTGAGTATGAACATGTCTTCACAATATTCATTAATGAGGCTCCTATAAGTTATGTTCATTTGCTGGCCAATGTCCAGAACTCGCTAAGATCCAGGAATACCATATGGGTTTTGTTCACTATGTTGCAGTTTACTTCAGTCCCCTCACCAAAAAACCCAAATAATAACCCTGCCTTATGTGTGTGCAGAGCTTGATACAATGTTACAAAATACAATGATGTCCTCTGATCACCCTTGAGATTTACAGAAATATTGTTGTAAGGATAATGAAGTCAGTCTGGCTTCCTCATCCAGATGTCTGGGCAACTATGACTCTGCAGTGCTCATACACCTTGAGTAAGGGCCCGCATGTGCAGAATCAAGCTCTGATATAACCTCTTGGCACCCAGCCAGCTTCGTGTTCACTTTGTATGTCAGGGAGTTGGGTGTGGATCGCCCAACCGGAATAAAGGCATGTCAGACGTCCCCATACTCCACATGTATTCTTCTGTCTGCCCAAATCCTGCATTAACCTGCCCGGCCTCCAACTGTTGCAAGACAATCATGAAGAGAGCTTGGTGCATATTTGGATTCAGAGTTAACCTAAGTGGAAACTGAATCTACAAAATGTGAATGATATATGAAAGTGTCTTGTTTGTTTCAGACTCCAGACTAACATTCAAGGCTTTTGATTCTAACACTGATGATTTCTCCATCATTTTATGTAATTAACATACTACAGAGTAATGTAATGCTTATACTTTATATATTTTAAACAACATGTACACAATTTTATTCCTTTACTTCTCCTCCTTCACTAAAGTATGAACTCCAAAGATAGCGGATCCCCCTCCATTTGTTAATGTCTCTATGTATAGCATCTAGACTACTAAATGGCAAATAGTGTTTCAATCAATAGAATTTGAGAGTGATTCCCCCCAAATAATTGTCCTTGTCTTTAATTTGTCTGACTCAAAGAAACTTTTTTCCCTAAGAACAGAACAGAATAAAATTAATTTGAGACTCTGGAATATCTTCTTTAATAGAAGTTTATAAAATACTATTTTTATAGGTTCTGTCCAATTGCTTTATTGTTATTTTTCTCCTTAGGTTCAACATTAGCCATCTATGGAAAATGAACTAGATAATCATCTAGGCCTGTGCTAAGCTCTAAGGGTCTCTTGCATTTTATACTATGTTTGCAACCAAGTACACCAGCTTCTGGGGAAGTAGTTTAGAGACCTAGGGATCTTCTACGAGCCAAAACCATCTGTGCACAGGAAAAGTAAACACCAATCAGATGTGTATCAACATGGAAGAATAGAGTACACATGTCAGATAAATCTACAACCACTAGTACAAACTGCCACTCTAGTCAATATATATCAAACACACTATCTATCATGTACATGCATTGCTTTTACAGTTTTTATTTTCCCTTTTATTATGGGAAGTATATATTATTGTCACTCAAAACTACTGTTTGGGGAATACAATGGTTTACAGGTCAATGGGAATGTGAATTTGAGTTACTAACCTACCTATTAAATGTGGCACAGTTTAACCCTGTTTTGACCTTTATTACTTCTTAGGTGAATTGGATATATTTAAAACTACCTAGCTGGGGAAAAAAAAGAGTAGTGAAAGAATTACATCTGTATAACTCTGTGATCAAACTATTAACAGCATTTCTAATAGATTAATTTGAATTAGTGGGTAAGTGTACATGTACACTATGTCTCTCTATGTGTATACATGTATGTTTTAATACACAGACTACCCCATGACTCTTTTGATCTTTCAAGAAATGGTTTGCTTTTCCTACTTACATGTCAATCTCCATTTATACACTGTTAGCAAATAAAATTCAACCTTTAATAAGTCGAGAAAACTGTCATTAAAGCTGGAAGATAGTCTCTAAAACTTAACTTACAGAGTCTCGTTTGTAAATTGTAATAGAACACCTTCTTTAATAAGATTTTCAGATTACTTTGGCAAATCTTTTGCCGAGTTATTTCCTATGCTTTGTTGACTCTGTGCTTCAGTAAGAGCTGTGAGTACAACTGACAAGAGTCTTTGGTTTACCCCAGGCATGTGAAGACCTTTGCTGTGAAACAAAATCTTACGACTACTCTACATTTCTTAATATAATGGATGTGAACTCTTAGACCTATGGGAACCAGGAAATTTTCATAAACTTATGAGTTAAATAGGATAAGATGGCATGGTAAAGGAGGTTTCCTGCTAGTCTATCTATAGCTATACATCCATGTATCTCCATGTTTAGGCTCAGGTATACATCTATGTCTCTCTCTGCATTAATATTTACACCTCCATCTCCATCGCCATCTATATCTCTACCTATACAATTATCTCTGCCTTTACATCTATCTATCTATCATTCAGGCTCTCAGCTTCCATATCAAATGTGAGCCACCCAGGCCTAGAATGACAAAGATTTTGGTGCGGAGTTAGCCAAAAATTGAAATTGCTTGCTTCTTGTGCAGAACTTTTTTCAATGTATCACAGCCAACCAGAAAGACATAAATCACGCTTTTAAAACACTTGACACAGACTCAGTATGTCTGTGTGTGTGTATACTAAAGCCAAATTTTTGCTGACTTATATGTTGCTACTTCTATTTTGGGGTTAATAAAGATTGCTAGACAATTTTATTTTACATAATTAGCAACAGTGTGACTATCTGCATTACATGCATTACGTATTACTGTGAATAAAATAATTTTGTTGACAATGCAGAGAGCAAACATTAATATAAAATAATACTTGACTAAAAAACATCAAGATAATCATTGTTACTAATTGCTATCTTAAGTGTTTTGTGTTTCCAACAGAATAGCTTTGTTAAATGAGGAGCGGAGACCACATGCTGTAGGGTGGAGGTGGTACTGTGAGCATGTGGCATCTTTCCCAACGAGGAGGCAACTCATATTCAAGCCCTAGGCCCAGTGGGTGGGTGTTTTGTAGGTTGGGTAGCATATATGTGTTTTAAGTAGTGCACTTTGACATTCTAAAGAGTAAAAAATGTTTTTACAGGAGTCCTTGAAATAATGTAAAGAAATAGTATTAAGAGGAACAGATAGAGTGTTGATAGAATATTTTGACTGAAATTCTTTCAGAGTAAAAGAGGATGTTGTCATGTTCTGGATACA
>PVKM010021121.1:0-22831 GCA_004027735.1 Carollia perspicillata
TGGCTTCAAACCCCAGTCTCACCGCCTATTAGCTGAATGACTGTGGACAATATAGGTAATCCTTTTGTGCCTCAGTTTCCTCACAGGGATGATAAAGGTAATGCTTTGTTCATAGTATTCTGTGAGAAGTACACGTGTTACAATTTCAGGCACATAGTAAATGCTATGTAAATGTTTGCTATTATCCTATTTAGGATTTTAAATTAAACCATGTAAACTGTTCTACACCCAATTGCAATGTGGAGGGGGGTAGGTGTTTCCCCCCAACCCCCCCCCCCCAAAATCAAGCCATTTTTGGGCTCCAGCTGGGTGTCCTACACTTCAACTCAATTTTGACACTATCTGCTTCAAAATGGCATTAAATTCCACAGATTAAGGGCTCAAGACTGCTCTCCACCTCGGATGGCAACTATATATAAGTCCAGGTTGTCACCTGTGCTTCTGACAGACCACCTGATCAGCAGTTCCTGTCACCCCCTCCTGTTTTGGAAAGCAGCTCACAGAACTCAGAGAAACATTTTGCTTACCAGACCACCAGTTTCTTATAAAAGAAAAGAACTCAGGAACAGCCAAAAGAGATGCATGGGGCAAGATAGGGGGAAGGAACTCAGAGCTTCCCTGCCCCGCCCTCCCAGAATCTCCACGTGCTTACCAGCCTGGAAAGTCTGTGGACCCTGTCCTTTTGGGTTCTGGGCAGGCTTCAGTGCACGGGCATGGTTGAGTAAGTCACTGGCCGTTGGTAATTGATTTAACCTTCAGTCCTCTATCTCCTTCCCAGACATTAGGGGGTGGGACTGAAAGTCCCCCTCACCCTTAGGTGCTTTCCAAAAGTCACCTTATTCATGCAAACCCAGTTTTGGTAGAAAGGGGCTTGTTAACGTGTTATATGTCGCAGAACACCCATTTCTCCTTTATGGCTTCGAAGATTTTCAGGAACTGAAGACAAGAGATCAAATATTATAACAAAAGATGCTCTCATTGCTCTTATCACTTGGGAAATTTCAAGGGTTGGGGGAACTCTAAGCCAGAAACCACGGATGAAGACAAATATATAAAAAATATATTTCAGTTATCAGAATGATGGTACATATCTTTCAGGGTTCTGATTATTTCTCATAAGAGATTAGCCCCAAAGTTGGTCACTTTAAAAAGCAAGCACTTAGTATATCGCACAGTTATGTAGGCCAGAAGTTTGGGTTCATATGGACAACTTTTCTGCATCTTGAGTCGTTGACTGGGGTCATGCAGTGGTACTCAGCGGGTGGAAGGCTGGACTGAGCTGGAGGGCCCAAGATAGAGAGCTTTGTTCACATGCTTGGCACCTGGGGAGGAACGATGGAAAGTGTGAGACTGTTATGCAGAGCGCCTACACCTATGCAACCTGACAGCCTGTAACCAGAGTCTCACGTGGTCACTCAAGTTTCCCAAATGGGTATTCCGAGGGACCCAGGTGGGAGGGGCAAAGCATCTTAAGACTTAGCCCTAGAAGTTCCAGAATATAACTTCCACTGCATTCTATTATTCAAGCAAACAGAGATCAATACAGACTCAAGGGGAAGAGGATTGCCTGCCGCAATCCAATGGGAAGAGAGTAACAATTGAGTTTAATCTGTCACATCAAGTGCACACCCTGTGGTCCAACCTGAGACGTGTACCACTCCACCATTACACGTGAGCACATCCCTTCATTCTCACACGTGTCGTTGAATGAAACAGTGTAAACACTTTCAGGTAGTATTTATATTTGGGGGGTGACCATAGAAACCATGGAGCTAATAATCATTTAATATTTTCTTAGTATCAATAAATCCTATTTTTATATTATAAAACATATAAAGAATTTCTTGATTTTAAGATTTGGCTGTCTCTACTTTCTCTTCTGTAAGTTGGGCCACGAGGAAATTCAGGCTCTGCGATTAAATATCTGTTACCTCTGTGGAGCTATTTGATGTTTGCAGTGGTCATAGCTCAGTATCCAAACTGCACGGTTAATCAAAGTGCCATTTTTCAGGCTTTGTGGATCAGCTGAAAAGTGAATCACCTGTGTTAGAGATGGATAAAATGTAAAGGCATGAAGCATTGCATAAATGCTTGTGCAATTGAATGGATTGCATAAATGCCTGTGAGTGGGAGAAACCATGAGAAAGGCAAAAAGAACTGGATTTCAGCTACGCAACGAAGGGAAAGTGGTGAGTTTTGAAAGAACATGGCTGGTCTTCTATCTGCCTTTTACCTGGTTGAAATCTCATAGTGGCGGATCCTTCCCTGAATTTGTCCTTCACACTATCCAGTGAGCACACCATTGTGTTTGTTCCTGTTTGCTTTGCTTTGGTATATTTTTATTGTGTAGTTGCATATGTTTGGGTAGGGAATTTATGTTTCTCTTTGGCACAGTCCTCACCACCCCTTATTGTCACATACCGATCTGCTTCACTTATGTTCGTTACTCGTTTGGTGTCTGAAACTTGAGAAGGCCCTGTTAGCTCTGTGGCTTTATTGAGTCTTTGCTGTTTTTTGGTTCAGAAGCTAACCTCTAACATGAAGGAAAATGAGCACATAAGAATGTATCACCCACCCTTGGCTATTGAGGACAGGTTCCAGAACTGGAGCCAAGTGAGCTCAGGAAAGAATGGAATGATGTCTGTACCACTCAGTCTTCAGGGAACTGGTACATAAAATGGTATCGGCTCTGATTACTTTGGCTGAGTGTCTTATAGTTTGACCATTTAGATTTGAATCCAGGATTGACTAGATTGACTCTTAGTTTCAAACTTCTTACTCTGGTGTTTTATATCATCCATCTTAATCACCATCATGCCAACAACTACTTCAAAAACTATGGAAAAGAGCCCTGGCTAGTGTGGCTCAGTGGATCGAGTGCCAGACTGAGAACCAAAGCATCTCTGGTTTGATTCCTAGTCAGGGCACATGTCTGGGTTGCGGGCCAGGTCCCCAGTAGGGGGCATGCAAGAGGCAACCACACATTGATGTTTCTCTCCCTCTCTTTCTCCCTCCCTCCCCTGTAAAAATAAATAAATAAAATCTTAAAAATGTTATGGAAAAGACACCATTTTAAAAGAATGTGCTCAGAAAGGTAAACTGCTTTTCCTATAACTATTTCATTACTTGGGGGCCATTTCCCCAGGGTCTGAGCAGCTTGTTGCTAATTCTATGGGCAAGGATTGTAGTGGACTACTCGATCACTAATAGTTGTAAGGAGGACAAATCTTGTGTAAATCACTAGAATATCATGAAACTGACATTATTAATCACCAAACACATCAGATCATGCTTGTGCATGTTTTGACTGAGCAAATTCGAGCAATGCACTTTAATAAATGGTCCTATTTTCTGATATGGATTTGCACTTTCTGGAAGGTATTTTTCCTGTCTTGAACATTCATATTCTCTACACGTTTCTTTAAATTTATTTCTTCTCATGATTGACACTTTGAGAACTTTCATGTTAGACAATGAGAAGCATGTTTCTCAGGTACCATGGTAAGAAAATTGTTGGATTTCATTCAGAAATTTTCTAGAATTGAACTGCAAAATAATGGTTAGTCTTCTTGTTAAGAAGTCACCTTTATTCCCAGCCCCCTGTCAAATGTGATGCAATTTGAGACCCTCTGGGTTTTTCCTTTCTCTATACTTGTTGCCTTTTGGTCCTGTGTCAAAGAGTTATTCTCATTAGAACAATAACAACAAAAACCCTTTGTTCTTTCATTGGTCTCTTGGGTAGTTTTAGTGGTATTGAACTAAGACATATATTTGCCATTTCTTGAAACCATGAATTCCACATCTCAATGGGGTCATTACAGCCCTGCAGTATAAGATAAATCAAATTGTATGGCATTTGTTTGAGAGATTTCTAAAGAACAAAAGGAGTGTATGTGTTGGGAGGAAGGATGGGGGTGGATGGAATCTATTCATACCTCCAAGATCATGGAAAACTCCCTCTCCTTAAAATAGCTGCCCTTTTGTGGCAGGTGCTGCTTGTTGCCTACCCAAAATCCATTTTTCTTCTTTCTTCCTAGCAGGATCCCTGATTTTGTTCAGGGCTTCAATGTGTGTAGTTAAAAAAAGAACCCAGCTCCTAAAGTTCCTTTGTGTTATGAACTGCTCTGTATCTTGATTGTGACCATGGTTGTATGAATCTATATAGGTGATAAAATGTTGCAGACATATAAAAAATGAAAACCGAATTTATGAGAAAAAACAGTGAAATAATAATAAGGTCAGTAGTCTGGTCTAGTTAATTATAATCTGTTGTTATAAATTTCTGAATTTTGATAATGTTCTATAGCTATTGCAGGAATTAACATTGGAGGAAGCAATGTAATGGCTACCTGGGAATTCTTGGTATGATTTTTGCAACTTCTTGTGACTCTATAATTATTTCCAGCTAAAAACTTTAAAGTAAAGATAATGACTCAGACTCCTTTGCAAGTGGCCAATGACCCTGTGAACTAATTTTGACCAATGAGATGTAAGCAGAATTGGATATGCTATTTTATCATACTTAAAAGAGGTAGACTACTGAATATATTTTCACTTTTTGTTCTTTTAGCTTTCTTCCTTCATGGAACATAAACATGGAACTAGATATGTAGCTGGTTTCCTGCAAGTACAAAGGAAAAAGTTAAGTAGGTGAAGTTAAAATTAGAAGAAACTTGGGTTCTTGACTATACAAGCCCAGGAATGCCTACTTTGGGGTTTTGTATGATGTGAGAAAAATAAAACCCTCTTATGTTTAAGACAGCATGGTAGGGTCTATGTTCCTTGATATTGTATGTAATCCTAAATAATACTTTCTTCTTTGTTCCAAATGTAGCTAGGATTCCCAAAAGGCTAGATGCCAATGGACTTTTATTTTATCATCCTTAGAATAACCATGAAGAGTGATGATATTTTAGGAGTTCTGTATTCTTGTAACACTTTATCCACAGGCTATAGGTATGCATTTGGACAAGAAGTCCCATTTCCTCTAAGAGGGGAGGGTTGGACTTAAGAATACTGAAGGCTCTTAAACCAGGGAATAGGTAATGATGGACGCTAGGGACATGCTAAATCAGTCATTGTGAGAAAGAGATATTTAAAGGAAGGAGGCAGATTACCAGTTTTCACTATCACTGATACCTGTTCCCATATATCTTGCTGTGCTTCCTGGGTGAAGAGTAAACACTTTGCTTCACTGACTTTGGGCTTGGCCATATGACATGCTTTGGCCAATGGAACATGAGACAAGGTGATGTATCCCTTGCTCACACAGAGACTTTCAGAGGCATCACAAATTTCCACTCGAGCTCTTGTTCTTCTCCTGTAACCCTAAACACAGGTGTGGCTCTTCCCTTCCAGGTTTCTGAATGAGTGAACACACACAGCAGACCTACCATCTGGCTGCAGTCAATCCACAGCTGAAACATAACACAAGCAAAGGATAAACCTTTGTTGTTGTGAGCCACTAAGATTTTAGAGGTTTTGCAGGAAAATGGACTAGTACTGCAGGGAATCTATAAGCTTTTGAGAAAAAGTAGTCCATGAGGGTAGTTGCAAAAGGGCAAAAGCCACAATCTAAGGAGGAAATTGTGAATAGAAGCTGGGAAATAGAGTCAGCACTTAAGACTGGGAACTTGGGCTTGATATGGTAAATGTTTTCTATTACATGACGTACTGGTTACAAGTAGTGACTCTGAGGCCAGATACATGCATTCTCATCCCAGCTCCTCCATTTGCAAATTGTATGTCCTTGGTTGAGTTACTAACATCTTCTCTAAAATAGGGTAATAAACAGGATTAAATCATAGGTTAGTATACAAGGATGAAATGTGTTAATATATAACACTTCAAATTGTCTAAATTGTTGCAGTCAGTAGTTGGCTAGTATTAATGTGAGAGGGTCTTTCCCTTCCCTCCCACTGCTGACCATTGTGCAACACTAATTTTCTTTTGGCTGTTGCAATAAAAAATACTACCTGAGCTGTGAATGCCAGCACTAACCAATGGATGACGGTCTAGGCAAATTAGGGCAAGGCAAATGAAAGTCCCCAAAATGAGTGCAGTGAGAAATGCTTTCTCTCTCAACCTGTCTATCCATCATCTATCTACTCGTCCAGCCATCCAGCCATCCATCCTTCTTTTCTATTTCCCTATGGATGGCCTCTAAAGAAAATATACTTACCAAAGGCAAAGGAAGACTTTAAAATAGCTTTTCCCTTTTAGCTAAATTGCTGTTTTTAATTGGTAACTTCTGAGCATACACGAAACTGGAGAGAAATGTTCAAAAGCTCCTGTATTCATGACTTAAATATAATAATCATCAACTCGTGACCATTTTTGTTTCATCTCTGCCCTCAATTGCCCTGCCCTGCTAGATTATTATGAAGAAAATACTGACTGTCATAGCGTTTGGTTGAATAACTTTGAAAAATCACTTGGCAATTAATCTTTTTCTAATAAAGAACAGCATGTTTGGATTCTTAGAGTATTCTCATCCTGAGTTACATAGCATCAGAAAGTGGGAGTATAAAATTAACAGGTGGGTGGGATATTGGCTTGTTAAAATGTAAAGTGTGGGCTGTTGTCATGGTCTAGAGCCAAGAGACTGGCCCCAGGGCTTCCCACATGGCTTCAGGGCAGTCCTGTTTGGAGTTCTGTGGTATGAGAGTGATTTGTAAGAGTGGTACTTTATGAAACCCCAAGAACAAATCAATGCAAAATATCAGTTCACTTTATTTCAATATATATATATTTAAAGACCACCAAGAATACAATATGCTTTAGTATTTAGGAAAATAAGCGAGCTTAATATGAGCCCTGCCTTTAGAGTTTAGTGAAAATTACAGACATGTGTAGCTAGCTAATTATAACCCGAGGCAGGTTGAAGACTTAGTATAGAATTCCAAACCAAAGGCTATATCATCACAGAAGGAATGTAATTTTGTATTTGGTGTGTGTGTGGGGGGGGCGATGAGGCAAGGAGAGAGTTTCAAAGAGGAAGCCATTTTTAAATTTAGCTTTTAAAGAATGAGTAGCATTTGACAAGTGAACTAGGAGGTGGGTGGTTGAAAGTCCCCCTCTAAAAAAAGTAAAGAAATTCTAAAAGGTGTGAAAACATATATATGTCTTAACCCAGAAATCAGTCCAACTTTTGGAACCTTCTTTCCAGTATTATGTAAGTCCAAGGAATGTTGTAAAACTTGTTTTTTAATAGATGCCATTTCTTGACATAAGACATTTTTGGCATACCAATGAAATTTAATGGGCAAATCAAATAATATAATATTTATATTCATTTAAAAATATTCCCATAGAACTAGAGTTGGCCAACTATAGCCCTTGAGCCAGGTCTGGCCCACTGCCTGTTTTTATAAATAAAGTTTAATTGGAACATAGATATGCCTGTTCATTTAGTATTATCCATGCTGTTATAGTGCCACAGTGACAGAGTTGGGTAGTTACAAGAGACCGTCTGGCCTGCAAATCCTAACAGATTTACTCATAGGCAGGACTAAGGTGGTTAAGCTGCCCAGGGTGCAACATTTCAGTAGGCACCTGCATGACTCCGAGAGGGTGAGCTTTCTTAAATTTTGTGCTTTAGATGACTCACATGTTTTACCCTATTTCTGACCTTGTATTTCTTTATATCTGGCTCCCTATAAAAAAGTTTTTCTGCCCTGGCTGGTATAGCTCACTGGATTGAGTGTGGGCCTGTAAAGCAAAGGGTCGCCAGTTCGATTCCCAGTCAGGGCACATGCCTGGGTTGCAGGCCAGGTCCCCAGTAGGGGACACATTGATGTTTCTCTCCCACTATCTCTCCTTCCCTTCCCCTCTCTCTAAAAATAAATAAATAAATAAATAAAATATATAAAAAAAGTTTTTCCAACTCCTATTGTAATAGGAATTTAGAATGTAGATAGAAGTTGAAGCTGGCACTCTGTTCCAGCCACTGATAGCTCCTGGCTGGCCCCCAGGCTTCAGACAACCATCTGCTGACTAGTTAGTTGACACTCTGCCCTGGCCCTGGATGATCCCCTGCTGTTTCTTTGTCCTGGGCCCCGGACCATTTCCTTCCTCCTCCTCTGTGTCCTTGGCTTTCACATTTATGTATCTCTTGCTTGTACCACAAGACCCCTCCCCTCCCCACTTAGTTACAAAGGTATTTAACCACCCACCTGACCCCTCCTCAGCACCCAGAATTTGGAAGCTGTCTCCTCTGGGCCCACACGTGTAATAAAGACTTCCTCGGTCACCCCAAATCGTGTAAGAGTTCGTTTTTCTGCAACACTATTGTAAAACAAAAGGCTTGGTAGCAAATTATATTCTTAAATTCTTTAGCAGTTTTCTTGGGATGAAATGAAGTGTGTTAATTCTCCAATGAACAAGAAGAGTGGGAAGTGAGGAATTTAACATTCATTAACTTATGGTAATATGTCACTTAAGGGTATCAGAATATGCCACCCCAAAATACCCCACTTTGGCTTAAGGAGTATTTTGATCTGAAGTTAATTGAGAGCCAGCAGGTACAGCAAATGCTCTTTGCCTCACCCTAACTGCCTAAAAATGCAATCTTAATGTCCCCTTTTATAAAGAAAATTTATATTTCTAAAGGAAATTTCCATCTATAGAGATGTTTCTATAACAGAAGGAGCACAGGTCTTCACCTGAGAGTCTCTAATCTGCATAACAAGACAACCCTTATTTGTCCTACCTTTCTTCCCCTCATTTTCCCAAAACTTGCCTCCCCTGGCGGAAGCCACAAAGCCCTTTTCCTTCGGTTAGCCTCTGATGGTACATAATAAGCATTCATCATCTGGCTGCCTCCTGCAGCCACATTTTACTTTGTGAAGTCTAGGGCATACATATAAAATTAAAACTGCTTTTTTCCCTCTTGCTAATGTCTTTAATCAGTTTGATTTGTGGTCCCCAGCTATTGAACCAAGGAAAGTAGAGAGAAAGATTTCTCTTCCCTGACATCACTAAAGGGAAACTCTAGGCTACCATTTCTGCCAAGTATCCTGGGACCAGGGTGGCTGAGCGTAGCATGGATGGGGCAGTCAAATAGGATTCGTTGGTTGGTCGTTTCCTTTATCTCTCATGCGGTATAATTTTCTTTTCTGGGTATTTCCCATGTTGCTTGCATCATTATCAACTTCAGGTTGTATGGGCAAACGGCCTTGTGTTTTGTTTGTTTAGAACCAGTGCATGCATTGAATTTAATAAGATTGCTCTTAGAAAATGAAAATAATATTAAATGTAGATATTTTTTACTGCTTTACAGAACCAGACAATAGGAGCCTGGCCGGAACAAGTGAAAGCTCTAATGCAATGTGCGTGGTTCTTGGGCCTTCACCCTCCGCTGATTGCCCATCCACTCCTGCAGGCCACCCTGAACGGCACTCTGAAAATGCCCCAGTTTCTAGGGCTGCTAATGGAGCATTTCCCCGTAGGAATCCTACTGTCACTTCAGTGAGGGCATTCCTTTCAGAGAAAAATTGCTCTGGAATAATGTTTCATGTGGGTTTTTATCCATCTTCTTGTAGCTCTTAACCATAGAAAAGATTTCCAGTTGCATAGTTTGAGGGCATCTCATCGCTAATGCTACAACCAATGGACAGAACCAGGGACTCAGATAAAAGAAGAACATGTTGTGAGACTTTTAAACTTTTTATAAGAATATACAGCTACTCAGTAAAGAAATTAAAGTTACTGGAGTCTTTTGAGACCTCAGGACTAAATATAAAATATGTCATAAAAAATTCATTGAGTAAATATTTGATTCCAACAAAGTGATGCAAGTGGTAGGAAATACAAGGATGCATTTGGGGTTTCAAAGCATTCCAGAATGAAAATAGGTTTTTAAACAACTGTGTACAAAAGTAAATATCAAGTAGAGATAAATAGAATAATTGTCTTGATGCTCCAGGTAAAGTTAGAGATCATAAATTTTTAAGGCACCTAATCAATATGGAATACTAGAAGTTATTAGTATTCCACATGCAAGAGTGAAAAATCGAATACATTACATTTACTCAAGGTCAAACTAAAAAGTGTAGAAAAGGTGGTAGTTGGATGATTTTGGAAAGCAAAGAAAGCAAGGCACAGAGAAACAGCGGTGTGTGCGTTGTCGCCATTCACAGCACAGTTTTTGCAGCTCAGAAATCCTGCCAACCGACAGCCTCAGAAATCCAAATTCCGGGGGGAATGACTGGATATTGTTTACACATCCCACATGCTTCAGGAAGAAGACCACCCTTCCCATACTCTCCAAAGTGCCCCCACTCCTCACCAGATCAAGTGGTACACAATAGGGCACTTATGTGGTGTTTAGCCCTTCCTCAAAGAACCTGGCATAAGTCTCAGTAGGAGACAGGATATCAGAATAAATAGGTCATTGTTCCCCTCCATTAGGGCAATTCTGGTGTTCCTGTTGCTTGACAAAGACACAAGTGCCGGGAAGTGAGGTCGATTGTTTCACACAGCTCACATTTTCAAGTTCTCCTCAGTGGCTTCTTTTTCATGCTGCAGACCCAGCTGGGAAAAAGGCCTGGACAACAATGCCACAGGGAGATAGGTTTTTCTTTTATCTCACTTCTCATGTTCACCATGTGTTGTTAATCCCTTAGTTGTTCTATTTGCCAGGCGTTTTAAGAGTAGAAAAATGAGCAAGCATCTCAGATCTGGCTTGGGGGAGAGCTTGTGTTTACAAGTGGAGTGAGAAAACCTTGTGATCAGCACCCACAAACCTGTAGGAGTCAGAGCAGGGTTGGATGACATTTCTTCCTTTCACAATAATGAGACACATATTAAATACTCTTCTGTGGGTGATTTGATGTAGGAACCAGCTGGATTTAGAAATTTTGGAAAGGTGCTTGTCTTCATCTGCTAGGGCTGCCATAACAAAGAACCACAGACTGGGTGACTTAAACAGTAGAAATGTATTTTCTCACTGTGCTGAAGGGCAGAAGTCCAAGATCAAGGTGTGGGTAGGTTTGGTTTCTTCTAAAACCTTTCTCCTTGGCCTGCAGATGGCTGTCTTCTTTTGGCGTCTTCACTCCATGTGTGTTTATGCTCTAATCTTCCTTTACTTACGACAACCCACTCTCAAGATCTCATTTAAACTTCATTATCTTTTTTAAAGGCTGTATCTCCAGATAGAGTACTATTCTGATACTCAAACATATGAATTTAGGAGGACATTATTGAGCCCATAACAATGCCCTTTTCACTTCTTCCCAGCAGAAGATCCCTTTATGGTTCATAATCAAACAAACATTTTTCTGGTTTACGAATCTCACCTGTGCTCTTGAGGGTCCACCTCATACAAAAAGAAAGTCTTTTGACCACCCAGGTTAACTTGGGGGTCAAACATTTCTCTGCTCCTGGGCTCTGGGCTCTAAAATGGAGTTTTTCTCAAGTTTCCTCAGTTGAGGGCTGAAGTCAAGTGCTGATGTGAATAGACAATTCACAAACTTAAGTTGGCACATAACTTGCAGTATTATGTATATTTGACCTTTTTGACATAATTATTTTCTACTTCCCTCTGCCTATGTAACTTTTCACTTTCCATCTTTCTTTTGATGGCAATTGAAACATTTTTAATTGCAGTTTTATCTTTCATATCACTTTAATCTAAGGCAGCAACTTTTATCAAAATTTATTTCTGTTAATATTAAGTTTATCAAAACTTACCTTTATTTTAATTATCACTATTAGTGTCTGTATGCTACTAAAAAGGATTTAAAATATTCCTTTCATGTGTACACATCAAACATTAATTTTTCATTAACCCCAAGAATTTATCTAAACTTTTTAAGCACATAAATATGAAAAGAATTTAGACGATAGTCAAAGGAAAGTATAACACACAGCAAAGTGGTTCAGATAAAACTACCTCTAGGGATTAAGCTAGGTCTGGTGGAAGCCAGATGGAACAAAAAGAACTTGGCCTTATCCTTTTATAAAAGCATGCAGTCTTTTCTCTCCCAAAGCTGGCTTACTGGTGGGTGAAGCCACTTCCTACCATCAGACTGGGACGGCTCTGGGTGGGATCTACCTGGAAAGACAACAGCGATGAGACAGATGTGAGTTGAGGACTGCGGGCCAGTTCTTCCCAATTCCTTGTTGGAAGATGGCAGTCTCTCTAAAGCAGAAAGGTGAAAACTGGATAAAAATAAATGCCATGTGGTGGACAGCACATTCTGCACTTTCAAAACCATTTTTCAGGCAGTTACCTTCTGCCCTCAGGGCTGCTGATGGGGGGGCAGTGTGTGCCCCGAGTTCTCAGTCACAGGGAGGTCTCAGGCATGTGATCTGTGTTTGAGGCGGGGAAACCGAATCTCAGGAGAAAAGATACAGAAACTCAGAAAAAAGGAAATAGTGAATAATTAATGTCATTGAAAAGATGATATTTTCAACAGAACCAGAGACATGGAAACATGGAACAGACTGATGGTGGCCAGAGGGGAGGGGAGGGATAATGGCGGAAAGAAGCAGAAGGGACTACACAGAGGGCACGTATGAATGACCCACGGACATGGACTACAGTGTGGGGATTGACTGTGGGAGCGGGGCATGGGCCGGGCACAGGATGGCAAAGAGGGATAATTTGGACAAACTGTAATAGAATAAACAACAACGACAACAACAATAATAATAATGAATTTGTAAACAATTCCCAGCCTCTAAAACTACTAAAAGAATAGCATTTTTTGTCTTTGGAAAAAAAAAAGATGATGCTTTGGTGGCAGATTCGTGGGGTGTATACTTCCTTTGGTCATAAATGAAATTGATACAATTTTTTAAATTCACATTTTTTATTGTATTTTTTCCATTACCATGTAGTCCCCTTACTCCCCCCGCCCCTTCCCCCAACCCCAGCAATCCCTATGCTGACTTTTTCAAATGCATTACTACTGTAGATAGATGGGCCTTTACCTAAGAAAGTTTAACAAATACAGATCATGTAAATTCTCTTTCCATTTTACAGATTTTCTAGAGATTTATTATAGTAAAGGGTCAGTTTTGTTCCATAACTCTTTTGTCTCCTTTAATAAAATAGTAGCATTTTTATCATGTACAATAATTAGAAGACCTAAGGATTATACACATGCCTAAACAAAATCAGAATTATGCTAAATGTATTTATTTTTACCAATATGATATTGTAAAGATTTCCTACAACGTTCAAGTGATTTTTTTTTCCATTTTTACCTGAATGATTTATTTTTCTTAAAAGCTTTTTATAGTTATCTTTGGACCAAACTGACTAAAAATGTCTTTCAGGGAAGGCACTGTCTCTTGACACTTTCTGCTCCTTTATTGATTACCTTTTACTGAGTTAATCAGATAAGTGACTAGAAGAAAAGCATTTTGGAAATGGGACACAGGATAAATACATTTTGAAGGATGAGAGGTAGTGAGAGGTACAGAGTGTAGTGGGTCAAATCCAGTAAGTCTCCTATAAAGTTAGGAGACATCTTCAAGTTATAATCAATCAGTGTCATTTATAGAAAAAATCCCCAGCATTTCCCTTTGTTCTAAATATAACCGGAAACCTATTAAGGTTTAGAATCTATGATGGACACTGTGGTGATTATTAGCCATAAGTGGTTATTTAAACATAAATTTAAATAAGGAAAATGGAATTCAGTTCTTCAGTTGCATTAGCTACAATTCAAGTGCTCAGGAGTCACAGGTGGCTAGGGGCTACCTCGTGGGTAGTTGCAGATATGAAACATTTCCATCATCACGGCGTTGGCATTGTGGGGAAAGGAAGGAACTTCATGAGAAGGTAAATAAATGCTAAAAGAGGGGCTGGACAGGCATTGAAAATAATCTATGGCTGCTTCAAGTTTGACCTTGACTGAGATTTTGCAAGGCATGCAGTCCTCTGCACCTCCAGGATGCTGAAGATTGAGCACAATACAACCAGACATCCCCAAAGTAGTCATTTCCTTTTCCATCACTACCTGAGCTCAACACTGAAGCCTCTTGCAATGGAGCGATGCTGTTACTACTTCTCATTTCACGAGTCACTTTTTGGTATTTCTTTATGAGGTGTCAACTCAGTCTACCTATTCTCAAATTACATTCTATAACTGATTCCAACTAAATTTAATCAAATATATTAAATAGTTGTATCTTCCATACTCTCAAGAGGAAAGTTCTTTCCACCAAATTCTGAACATCTCCTGGGTTAACACTTAGTGTATTACTGTATCACAGCATTTTAGTTTTAATGCTGAAGTCTTTTAATCATGTGCTTAAAGTAAATGGAAAATAGGTCATAGGATCCATGAATCTTATTTTGTTTTGTTTTGCTATTCTAGCACATTGCTAATTTTCATATGTGGCAAATAATAATATTATATTTTAATTAAATCATACTTTACTTCCCTTTTTATATTTAGTATTAATGACTAAAAAAACTCTTTGAATTTATGGTCCTGGCATGTAAAAATATGACATTCTGGCTCTTGTAATAATTGCATATATAAAAGATGAAATCATCTGTTGGTTTTAAATGCTTTTAAGTTGAAAATAATTTCCATATGGTTGAATCAGGCATGATCTCCCACTTGTAAAGATTCATATGGCTGAAACTGTATATGTATTTAGCTAAAACAGAGAGATATGAAAATTTTACAACCAATAACATGTAAATTAGCAAGGATAGATCATTTTTCTGAGCACCTAAAATCAAATTGTCAATAACAAAGACATTAGCAATCAATCTTTGGCATTAAAAGTAAAAATAAAAAACATCTCTTATTATTTATTAGCATTTACTTTGTGGTAGATACTGGATTAAGTGCTTTATATAGATTATCAAATTGGGAGTTGGCAAACTTTCTGTGAAAACAGGCAGGCAGTAAACACTTCAGACTGTGTGGACCATGTAGTCTTTGTCACAGCTACTCAGCTCTGCCATTGTGGCCCTGAAATAGCCAGAGACAGTCCTGAAAGAATGTTAGTGGCTGCATTTAAGTGGGCCCAGTTTGGCCCCTTGGGCTCCAGTTTGCCAGCCTTTGATCTAAGTGAATCCTCATAAGTAACCCATGGCCATCTACTGAGAACATATCTTGAAGCCATTGATAGTTGCCATTGATGTTATAAAGAAAATCAGAACATTTTTTCTCTACCACCCAGACTCTCATTCATTGAGTCTCTGGTTCCACATCTTTCAGAGGCTTGGAGTTACTACTCATCCTGCCTCCCCTTGGAGTGCACAGGCTGAAGACTGTGGCCCGCATCCGCTAATTGTGGGGTTATCAGGCCTCTACCACTAGTTGGATTTTGGACACTGGTTTACCTTGCAAAAAACCCTATCTCCAGCAAATCTTGTGAGAAAACCTTTTCCTAAAGAATTAGTTGCTAAGACTCAGGGACAGGAATCCCACCCAGACACCCATGTCTCCATCTTTAGCCGCCCATAATAATGTGGACCTCTCTGGCCAGCACGCCTCTCATGTACTTCCACAGTGTGCTTCCTTCCTACCCTCCTGACCTCTGCCTCAGGCTTTCTTCAGTGACCTGTGGAACTTCATTCCACTGTGGATGAACTCTTCTTCATCTACAGACTCTCCAAAGGATCCTTTTGCTACTTGTCCTGCCTTTACTATGCTTCTTATTTCCATACTAGTCCTTCCTAACTTGTGTGAGGATATGACAAAAATTACCCCTGTCCTCAGCTCTCAGAGTGGCCACACAGGGTCTGTCACAGCTGGGGTCTCTGGGATACGGCCTTTACCAGCCACTTCCTCTTACGCACTTAGGCCATAATGAGAATAGGCAAGTAGAGCCCATGCTGTTTCTTTCACTGCCTCATCTCTAACCACCACACATAGGGTTCTCAAGTCTGCATCACTAGCTGGAATTTATCTCCCGAGCTCCTCAAACTTTGTCCATCCTCATCAGGATGACCCCAAAGTCCATAGTGTCATCAAAGCCCATTATTTCTCTAATTGCCTTCATTGTCTCAGCTTCTTATTCTGCAATCCATTCTTTATGCAGCAACTTCAGAATGATCCTTAAAAATGAAATCAAACAAAATCTAGAAATGATCATATCACTACGCAGTTAGGAAATCACAAATGGCTCCTCAATCCTGGCAGGATTAAATGCCAACACTCTGGCATGCTTTTCAAGATTTTCCATGAAAACGTTTCTCCTGGCATCTTGAGACACAGAGTGCCTTTCCAACGCTTGTCCCCAAATCTCCAGGCAGCCTGAAGTCCTTACATGGCCTTGCTCAATGGACGGACTTCCTCCTGTCTCTTCCTGCACTGTCTGCAACCTGTCCTGCAATCCTGGTCATCGGGCTTCTCACCTTTTAAGTTTCTCTGTTGTGACTCTGCAAGTTCTACTTTGATTTCCCATTTTTGTCCCCTTACTCCAGCAGAGCTTATACTCCTTCCAAGTTTTGTCCCCTTTTTAGTCTTCTATTTCAGCCCCCGAAACCCAGTCCTTCAGGCAGGTACTTACACGAGCGCCTTCTTCCTGACTGTGGGCTCCTTCAGTGTAGATGCCATGGCTCATTCATTTTATTTATTGCTTTACATTTTATTGAGCACCTACCACAGAACCCTGTAATTACTCAATGTCAAGAAAGGAAGGAAGAAAGAAATGGGGGAAGGAAGGAAGAAATGGGGGAAGGAAGGAAAGATGAAAGGAAAAAAGGAAGGAAGGAACTGAGGGTGCATATCAATTTATTCAAAAACATTTATTGCAAGTTACATATACTCCAAATATAGAAATAAATAATATCTGCCCACCAATCAACCAAACATTTGGGTTGGAAGCATTTCTTTAAGCACATACTCCCAGAATTAAACTGTATGTTAAGCTGTCCTCCGTAAAAGGTGACGCAGTTCTTGTTAGTTCTGTTTTTTTCCCTGAGCTTGAGCTGCCCCCCGCCTGGCCCCTCCAAGAAGCCTTGACTTCTGGAGGCTGCAGCTGCTAATAGCAGAACTTGATGAGCAAGCTGCCAGGACCCCATCTGGAATTCACAAAACTCCGACCAGCCTTACTCATGAGAATCTAAATATCCTTTAATCCGGCAAAATTAACTCAAGAGCATGTGGGACCTGAAATCCATACTCTGCATATTATTGCAGGTGCCGAAGGCAAAGCAAAGCACCTGCTTTTCACATTTGAGATGCATTTTAAACAAAAGGTCTGTTCTTGTAGCTCTGTGAGGAAGCATGAACCAGACCACAGAAAGTTTGCATCCAGGCATCTCTCTGCCACAGCAGATCTCACTGAACAACAAGAACTGATGGCTCCAGTGTCTTCCCAACTCTGTGTAAGTCATGTCAGGTTGGAAGGTGGCAATTAGCCATCCCAACAGTATCTGTCCCATAGTAATTGGCACATGCATCAGGGCTTTCTCTCTCTTTCTCTTTTTTTTTTTCCTGGAGGACCAGTTTAACAGTACACCGCTTTCCTGGCCCAATCCTCCCCTTCCTCCCTGCTTCCCTGGCCCCCTTCCACTCCCCAACTCATACTTGAAGAGCTGTGTTCCAAATGAAACACTTGTGAGAAACACAGAGAGCTTGTGTCTCCACAGGAAGATTGCTGTGTTCATTTACCTTAATACAGGAAGTTCCTCTGCAGTGTTTTTTAGATAGAGGTGCTGAAAGACCATGTCCTCTTTGGCTATTCAGCTCAGGTTTATGTGGTCATTGTTTACTAAGGTGTTGAAATATTTCCAGAACACCGGGCATTAGAATTGACCGCGAAAAATTCCCCTCAGTGGACTACAGTGATAAGTGAACACACACACACAGCAGAAAAAGAAATTATTACTTTACCTTCTCCTTTTCTAGTCTCCAAACGCCCCCAGACCCTTTAAACGGGGAAGGTTTTGAAGCTAAGAAAATAAGGAGTTCAAATGCCTTTGGCCTGTTTCTGATTGTTGTGGGCAATCTCTCTGAACTAGTGTCATTAGGAGAGGCTTTATTACAATGCTAATGAGGCTTACATTTCAGAACCCTTTATTTTTCACAAGACCCCTCCCAAATTGCCGTGTGTTCCTGTAGTCATGTCTTTGAAAACATCATGAATGCACATTTTTTCATTACTTTTCTTAAAAAGGGTCCCCCTGTGTCATATACATTTCAGGCCCCAGAGAAACTGGATCCACCCTAGCGTTATTTTACATTGGTTTTGCCTAACTTATTCCAAGTCACACCATGGCTTCCAATCCTACCCTTCTCCGTAGCTAGAGTCCTGTCCTCTTTCCCTCATTCTAGTAAATTCACAAGGAAACCTCTATGTCATGGAGCTGCTGTTTTTTAAAGTTCTGTGTTATTACCAAGAAAAAGACAATGGATACTGATCTAATTCTAAAGGGAATTGTTATAACATTATTGGTGAGAAAGCTTAGTGCCCAGCTGCCTTCTGACTCACTGAGTTGAAAATGCCTCCCCTCCCCAATCTCACCAGCCCATTGCCTGCAAGTCAGCCTTCTTCCTTAGCCTGGCTAACTTCTCCTCATCCTTCAGGCTCAGCTAGAAGTTCAGAAGCCCCTCCTTCCCTCAGGACCTTGAGTTTCTCCCTTCAGAGAACATACCACACTGTTAGGAATGGATTTAACACATCATTAGAGTGTGCACTCCGAAGGTCCAGTATGTATCCCATAATTACTTCTTACAGTGGCTGGCATGACACCAGCTCTCAATAGGTACTGATTAAATTAATAAATGAATAAACAAAAGAATACTTTTCTGAATCAGGAGTCAGGATATTCCAGCTCTGGATGCAAATCTGCTACTAAGAAGCTTGAGAACACCGAACAAACACAAGAATTCCCTGGACCGCATTTTTTCACACACAAATGTACATAGCAGGGATCCTTTAAGGTCTCATTTCTCGGGAGTTAGTCTTTACAAAAAGGAGTGAGGTGCCTCCTAAGAAAGGCAAAGCGGTCACAGACAACACAGGCAAGTTGGTTCAAGAGCAGTGGGTTTGTGTTGAGGAGGGCTGTGGGTCTTGAAAATACCCAGGGCTGTCGCTCTGATGGTTCTCCAGCCCAGGTCATGCACACGCAATATGCACAAGTAAACTCAGTGGGCTTTTCCCCCCCATTTTTCCTACGAATTGCTTCACTGGCTTTGTGACCTCAGTATGTCAGCCACATTAGTATTGGTAGCTTGGGCAGAGACCCAGCAGCATGGCAGAGACAGTGTTGGAAGATGATGGTTTGGCGACATTAGCAAAAATGAGGACCTAATTGGTGGCTGCTGGACACAGCCTCTCTTATATTATAAAGTGCTAAAGATAGTGTCACGGTGAGATGTAACAAAAGAGAAAGTGGCAGATACCTAGTCGTATAAAAAGATAGTTCAGAGGGTATGTATCTCAAACACTGTAGACATTTGAAAACTCCCTGGAAGCAATGTAAGGTGGGCTCGATGTCTCACAACGTCTTACAAAATCAGAGATGCATGGTTTTACTATCACTGAGTGAGCCTTCTTTACTCAGATGGATTATGTTTGGGGGTTTTATCTGGAATTCAAAATTATAAATGATTATACTTACCCAAAGAATGTGACACATAGTCACACCTCAGATATTAATAAGCCAGACAGCGTTAATAACAAATCTGACCATGGCTGTGAAATTGGGAAGTAAAGTTCAGAACCTATTTCTTCTTTTCCTAATGTAGTTGAAAGGCCTTGGAAATGGTCTGGTTTCCTGACTCTGATACTTAAGAGGTTAAATTAGTCAAGTTATTGAGTTGATCTGAGCCTCAGTTTCTTAACTGGAATATGGGGATGATAATATGTACTTTGCATGGGGTGTTGGGAAGAGATTTGCTATATAAAATACCCAGGTGAGTGCCTGGCCTTTAGTGGGTGCTTGATAAACATTAGTTTCCCCTCCCTGTTTTCATCTCCACTTATTAATAAAGCTTCTTCCCCAATCTCTAGGTAATAGAAGTCCAGTGGGGAAAGGATAAGGACAAGAGGAAATGAACTCATTGACATTTATTATATTTTAAGGGATTGAAGACTCTATGAAGTATAGAAAAAAAGGAAAGACTTAGCTTTTAGTCATTGCAAACAATTTTGAGTCATCTTTTCACTGCAACCTCATTCTCCTTTCCTACACAGCTAGGTCCAGTGCTAACACTCCAGTAGGTGAAAGTTTTAGCTGTGGCCATCTCCTTCAACATATACAAGAGAATACAGGTCTGTCCAGAAGGTATACATCCATGTACTATGAAAAATAGAGGCATTTATTCAAGAAGATACAAGATACAAGAAACATTGTACATGGGACAATGATGCTCTGCCCCTTTCAAAGTAGGCATCTTGGGACCTCACACAGTTCTCCCAATTGCTGTCAGTTTGCCCCGTTGTAACTTCCTGAATCTCATCAATGGTCTGAAATCTCTTCCCTTTCAAAGGCGATTTTAGTTTTGGGAAAAGATAGAAGTCTCAGGAAGCCAAATCTGGGCTGTAGGGGTACTGAGTCACCTGGGTGATTTGATGCTTCACCAAAAATCTCTGCACAGGATGTGATGCGTGAGTGGGCGCATTATCATGATGAAGCTGCCAGTCACCAGTTGCCCGTAGCTGTGGCCTTCTGAATCATCCAAATAATTTCTGTGGAGGAATGCTTGAGTTTAACACAAAATTTGATGCATATTTGTTGTTCTGCTCACTCAGTCATTTTGAATGCGATGGCCACACAGTACACATACTCACTCAATGGCATCTACCATGCCTAGGACTAGTACCGTGAAGTTGTCATTGTTCACGCATGTGCATTCCAGTCCACTCTCCTTGGCTGCAAGGTTATTTCAATGTTGTGCAAACTGTTGTTATATTAACAATGGCTGAACTTTTTCTGCACATACCTTGGTATATCTTAATGCAGGGATGTCCAGCCCATGGCCCATAGGTCACATTCAGCCCAGGATAGCTATGAATGTAGCCCAACACAAAATCATAGATTCGCTTGAAACATGATGAGTTTTTTTTTGTGTGTGATTATGTGTTACAATGTATTTAATATGTGGCCCAAGACAATTCTTCTTCCAATGTGGCCCAGAGACACCAAAAGGTTGGGCACCCCTACATCACCTCAAAGCCTTTTAAGAACTCACTGGTGTTTTTCTTTCTTTCTTTTTCTGGGTTATGCAAATATATTATTCATATAAATGTAAAAAGCTCTTGACTATCAATGGATTTTATTACTGTATTGAAATGATTAACTGCCACACAGATACTAGTGAAGTTCCCAAAAGAATCATAAGTCTATGGCTGTCGTGTTCCATGTCAAATCAATGCATGCATAGTATATCCCTACATCAAATATTTCCATAGTTATGCACATCTTTCTTTATCAACAGTTGCTCTTATTGTATTGCGGTGAGTGGTATGAAGTGTTCATGGGCTCGTGTTTGCAAATGGACAATAAGGTGTAATGGGTTGTAGTAAATACCATATGATTTTTGAGGTGTGGTAGACCTATGTTTAAACTCCAGTTCTACCATTCAATAACTCTGTGACCTTGAACAATTTACTTAATGTCTCCAAGTTTCAGTTTTTGTTCATTTTAAGATAGGATTTGCAGGATTTGTGCAAAAACACATCACTCAAAAGTGGTAGTTAGGCTGTTAATATTACAAGTATAACGATGCAATTTGTTAATATGACATATAAAGATTGTTAACACGTAGATTTTAGTAGAAACTTTTTTTTTATCCTCACCTGCTTATTGACTTTTTAGAATGAGGGGAAGAGAGAGAGAGAGAGAGAGAGAGAGAAACATCGATGCAAGAAGGAAACATCGATCAGGTGTCTCTCACATGGGCCCAGACTGAGGATCGAATTCACAACCTGGGAATGTGCCCTGACCCAGAATTGAAGCTGCAACCTTTGGTTTATGGGAAAATGCTCCAAACAACTGACCCACACCAGCCAGGGCTAGGATAAAGTTAAAAAAAAATTGTTCAGATAATTTGATAGTAAAGACCACAGAAACAGCAAAAAATTCTCACCAATTTTTTATTAGTCAAGAGGAAGGGGGGCAATTTATAAAAGTGGTTATTTCTTTATCAACCCTTTCCAACTGAGTCAGTAGGAGTTAACAGTAAGCACACTATTAATTCATCATATTTAACCAGCAGCGATTCTCCAGGGCCTGTTATCTTGCTGGGAGAAACTCTGACTTAGCTCTGTTGCCCCTTCCAAAAATGATCTGGCAGACAACAATATCCTGTCCGGAATTCACAACATTTCTTCATTGGCAAAAACAAACAAAAAAGTTCATTTCCTCTGAAATCTTCTCAGGACCCTTTCTCCTGATTTATCTCCTAGAAATCAATTTTCCCATAATCTTCTTTACTCACTTTGATGAGCGAGAACAGGCAGACACTCTTCAGGGTGGAAATGAAGCCTTTGAGGAGCAACATAATATCACCTGGATGTTTCATGATTAAGTTTGAAAGGATTTAAGCAAACTTTCTAGAATCATTATTTCTGGAACCTGGTTCTATAAGTGATTGGACAATTCTCATCTTTTAAACTTATCTATATTTTCTAGTTTTCCTATAACAAATACTTATTTTTTATATATTTTATTGATTATGCCATTACAGTTGTCCCATTTCACCCTCTTCATTCCCCTCCACCCTTCACACCCCCTCCCACCCACAGTCCCCCATTTAGTTCATGTCCATGTGTCATAGTTCTTTAGCTTCTACATTTCCCACACTGCTCTTGCCCTCTCCCTGTCTATTTTCTCCCCACCATCTATGCACTTATTCTCTGTACCTTCTCCCCACCCTCTCCTCCCACTCCCCTGTTGCTAACCTTC
>PVKM010021122.1:0-22819 GCA_004027735.1 Carollia perspicillata
TGAAGAAGATCTTTTACTATTTAATTGTTTTCATCATTTCATCATTCAAGAATACCTGAAAGGGATGCAGGCCTCTTTATGCAGACCAGAATTTGAGTCTTTCAGAAAGTTAATAGGAAAATACAGCAAAGCGGAAGCCCTTTGCAACCAGCCTACAGGGAGGGCTTTCAAGTGTCCTGGGTGCCAGCACTGCCGCTGGCTGGGAGACAGGAGACCGGCTGCGTTCTAGTCCTCGGGCAGCACTCACCTGTGCAGTCTCATGGATCCCTTTCCTCTCTAAAATGAGGGCGCTGTGCAAATCTCCATAGCTGGCTTTAGCTGTAAAACTCTTGATTCTTGTTAGGAAAGGGTTTGAGAAAATGTACAGCATATGATTCTGACAGTTTTTGGACTCTCTCTGGTTAGGTATTATTTATTGCTCATACAGCCATCTCATTTATTAGGGTTTTTTTATAGCCGGGAATAGATTCAGAGATCAATACACTTTTATTAATGATATTCCGTCAAGCCGGGTAAAGAGATGGCAAGAGAGCTCATCTAGAATGAGCCACTTGAATAAACCTGACACACGAGCTTGGCTACGGGCTGCCTTTTGGCAGGCCTCACTGTAAAGTAATGACATTGGCAGAGCCAGCGACGATGGAAACCTTCCTCACAGCCAGACTCATAAAATCAAAGGGCAGGTTTGGGGTGTGTTTCTCAGCCTTGGCTGTATATGCAAATCCTATGACTTTTTGAATGTAGCATTTTATCTTCAAAAGGACAAAATCTGGCATTTGCCGTAGTCATTAAAAATGATAAATGCCTAAAGTGCTTTCGAGTTGGGATTATGGTCGGGGAGAACAAATATTGTTTCAATACCAAACAGCATCTTAGCCTAGAATACTTCCCATTGACGTTGTCACTTCCAACGAGTAAAAAATCCTGCATTGTGTTCCCTTTGCATCATATGAAACTGGGCATAATTGTTACCGGTTCTTGTTAGAATGAATGGTCTGGGCCGTTTGGAATGAAGTCGTCCTCCTAGGTCATTCATTGCAAGGTAGCCTCATGGCCTGGAAGAGTTAACTTGCCTCCAGCCAGGGCTGCTTCAGCCCCTCTGAGCAGAGTTCAGATGACATCAAGTTCGCTATTTTACATTTGTTCTGTGCCTGTTAAACTTCACTTTCATTCCATTCGTGGATAGAATTTGAAGTACTCTGTGGTAATTTTAGACTATTGGAGGGCTTTTCCTGAAATTTCACTTTAGAGTTCTAATCTCAGAGACCCTCAGAGCAAATGTAGCTTTAATCCCTGTCTTTCTCCTCCTTTTATGACCTTAACCCTGACCCCGGGCCTGCGCTCTGTAAGTGCCAAACATGATTCATTCTCCTTGCTTGGTTTAGTTTTGTCCCTTTAATGAGCCAAGAAGACCGAGGAGACCTGATAGCATATTTGTGCTAATGTAGTGTGCTCTCCTGCTTGGCTCCTAACTCATTTAGTTGGCTTTTACTTTTGCCTAGAGTTGACCCTTTGTCTCCAAGATGAGGCGTCCGTATTTTAGACAAAGGAGATGCAAACAGTTGACGGGAACAAGCCAGTCAGGAGGCACGCTGCGCCAGAAGGAAACATAAAGTGCTACAGAAGGGGAGAGGGTCTTCGCGTTCTGTGCCTCGGCTCTGCATTATAGACACGTGTGAATGTTCGCTGAGAACGTATTTTATTATGTAGTTGACAAGCCTGACACTCAGAGCCATTTGCTTCCTCTGCGTTCTAGGAGTCACAATGTCTCCAGGCCGAAGTGTCGGTGCGCTTGGGCCGGGTGGCCTGAATGTCTCCTTTCTGCAGCCTCCCCAGCATAACTGCTGATACTGTTTGTGTGGGCAGGCATGCTTTTTTGACTTGGCGTTTAATACGTATCATCTGTTTTTCTTTTTTCAAGTTGCAGTGGCAGAACTGGGCCATCAAGGGCGCTTAGACAGTGATAAGCAGAAAGAGACTTAAAGGGAAGATTTACGACAGGTTTAGCTTCCTTGTCGTCTGGCTTACCACTCACAGCCCAATTCATTTGGGGTTGGAAGGGGTCTGACCATGGGGTTCTGACAAATGTGTTTTTATCCTTGTGAATTTATGCTTGCTTCAGTGTCAAAAAAAAACCCCACACTATTAAAAACTGATAGGACTTTGAACAGTGGCCTGATCCCTGATGATGGCCTCTCCCGGCCGTCCCATTTAATTTCTGGCTGCGCCAACTAGGGACATTAAAAAGCTGCCCCTTCTGAGGCTGGGTGCAGCCTGCCTTGCCCTGCACTCATGGCAGTGTGGTCTGGCTCCTCTTATAGGTCAGTGACACCCTCACGCTTGTATACCCGTGTCACCACAAATCTTAAAAGATGCAATTTTCTTGGCAGCTTCATCCTCCTAAGATGAATTGGAGGCTGGCCTGAAGGACGGGACTCTAATCCCCGCGTTGGGACGTTAGGACAGGGAAAGCAGATGCCCCCTGTCCTCCCTCGCCCAGGCTGGGGGGGGGCGGGGGTGCCGGCTGGAGGGCGTGGAGAGAATTCAGTTAGTGCTCTTAGTCATGTGTGTGGATTCTTGTTTCTACTTTATTTTTAAAAACAATCTGCTTCTGAAAATACCTGGTTGCGCTTCCCCTGGAGCAGCACCAATGGCATCCCTCCACAGTACAGCGTCACATCCTTGTTCTAGAAGAAAGAGCGAAAACTTCCAAGAAACCTCTTCTCCCGTCAAGAGTTATCCAATCTCCAGTTCGTCAGAGTCGGGGGACATTTTCTTGGGTGAGCCCTGTTATGCCCGATGGCTTCCTCTTAAAAAAAAAAACAAAAATCATAAACGAATTCTGCATGGTCAGGTATTGTCATCTTTGCAGAGAATTTCCTTTGCCTAATGTCCTATCTGATGGGCCATTCTATGTATTATATGCTGCACATAATCTCCACAAATGCGTACTATGGTCCATAAAACCGCCACACTGTTTTCAGAAACTAGTAATTCACAAAGTAAACCTGAGACAGTGCTGTTAATAAACACAAATTGCAAACAAGAAGGTAGTAAGTGGAAATAATGCACTCATTTAGGACTAATAAAGCCTTTGATCTTACTTTGAAGGAAAGAGTCTATGCTGAAACTACCCATTCAGGGACAGCCAGATGCCCATTAAAAAGCAGTGCTTTGCTTTGATAGAAAATCACTGAGCCCTGTCTAGCAGGTCTGGTTTGTAAACAGATTAGTTAAGGGCTCATCAGGACTGATTTGCATAGGATTCAGCAAGCCCCAGTCACTTTTTCAACCCTAATGAGCAATGCCGTTTCCAGGTTGGAAATTACACCATTTTTTTTTTTTCTAGCTGGAAATCTTAGGTAATTACTTTGTGGGGAAGGGAAAGAATATTCATATAAAGTGAACCTTGGCTATCCTCAGCTAATGGGAAAATGATGACCTAAGACTTGTTTTGCTCACTCTAAATGGTGAGGGATGTAATGAAGGAAATAGGTTATGAGTTAAAAATTACATTACAAAAAGGTTTTCCTCCCTTCTTCTGTTATGTGAGAAGGAAAGGGAGATTATTTCGAATTGCAATGGAAAAGGTAGCATGGGGTGCAGGCTCAGACCACACATATTTACCTACAAAGGTTGACAGACGACCTCCTCGACCTCCTCCTCAGAGCCAAGCCGTGGGTGTCCTGGGGTCAGCAGCCCTTGGTGCCCGAGACAGACAGAAGCCCCGCCCTTACAGAACCTTCCAGAGCTTTCCATTATGGAGAAATTGAAACAATAAGGAAAGGGAACTGAGCCAGTTTCAGAGTAGGTTCTGAAATTTCTACTAGTTAGCTGCTGTATTTGCTTCTTAGATGGCAAGACCAGTATTTCCAGAGAGAAAAAGATGCTCTGATCAGTCTTATTGCACTTTTATTTTTGATTTTTAGAATAATCAGTCATCTCTTCAACCTCAGTAACCAAGGAGATTTCCTTTCCTTAAATTTTGGAGTGAGGAAATGTCCAAAGAAAAGCTTTGCTTAGTCTGATCACTTAATAGGTAACAAATGGAACAGCTCAGTAAAGACACGTGGTGACTTGGAAAATAAACAGTCCCTAAATGAAATGAAATGACACCGAAGTTTTCAACCCTGACCTTCTAAAGATGCAGTGAATTAATGGTGGACAGTGGTCTGTTTCTTTGGCTTATGGCAGACAAAGGTGGGTTTTTTTTTTTAAGAGAGATGTTTTGGTATTGGCAACATTGGTGACACTCACTTGCTTCGTTGGGAACTTGGGTTTAAGTAACAACCTTCAGCCTTTGTGTCCTGCCTGTCAAGGCCAAGGTCCTCAGCCTTACCCTGCTTCCTAGAAGTGCGATCAGATCAGCTCACTTCTATAAATGTCCCCTTGGATATATTCCACCCCCAACAGCTCCCCCCAAAACAGTCCAGCTCCGTAAGTGTCGGCAGAGAGGCCGGGACGATTTCACGGTGACTTGGGCAGGACTCCAGGGTCTGCCCAGGTAACTCAGGTGGGTGGGGGGTGTAAAGGGAGGTCATGCCCTCTGTGTCTCCAGATGGATTTGATTAGGCTGAGGAGGAGGAGGAGGCCTGGTTCGGTTGCCTGCTTGTGAAGATTGCTTGAGAGAGGCTTCTGGTAAAATCCATTTGAGGCTAAATAAGACACCTGTACTCCTTAGGCGAGCTGGGTCCTGTGGCTTCTGTATCTTTCAAGGGAGCGTGTGTGAGGCCTTGGAGGGCCTTGCCTTCATGTCTGTTGCAGACTGACAGAGGGCTTTGAAATTCACTCAAAACACAGCTAAAAAGACTAGTCCAGTACAGGAGGGGGGGTGGGATCAAGCCTGTTTTCACCCAAAGGTCACATGCATATAAGCACCAGGGCAGAGGAGAAAGAAATGGTCCTCTGAGCGTGGGCCTTCTGTTTCGCTTCCTTTGTCCAGAGCAGTGGCTGCAGTAAGTTACAGTGTGGAAAGCTGCGATCACCCCACTCAGGGCGCTCAAAGCTCACGGCGAGGCTCCCGGTTCATCGCAGGCAGCGAATGCTCACAAAGGGCGATGGACTGAAAGAACCATGGCCCAGGGTTTTAACTCCGATGGCAGTACCACTGAGGCAAAGCCTTTGTTCCCGCCCTTAGAAATCACGTCCAGTCTCCTGGATCTTTTTAGAGCTGACAGTTTTATATTGTGCTCTTGGATTTCATTACACCAGATCCGAGGTTGGCTTTCATACCTGTGGGAACACACCCCTTTTCGTCCCTTTACTTCCTGTCTCACCGTTGCCTCTATCCTGGTGGTGATACACCTTTTCTGGTCTTTGAAGAAAGAGTGTCCTTGATTGTTAGAATGGGAAAAGGAACGGCAAGGAAAATGCCGTTTAATATTTGCATTCAGTCAAGAGTTAGCCCTCTAATTTCAGTAGCAAAATATGCTTCCTAAACGTCCACAGACTTCAGCAGCAATGGAAAACAGTTATTGCTGAAAATTACACAGTAGGGAACATACCTGCCGAACGATTACCAAATTCCATCGTACTGCCTTCTAGTGAAGTCTGTTTTAGAGTCACCGAGATTACTCAAAACTGGTCTGTTTAGCAAAATGAGTGAGCTTACTGACGACAGAGACCAGATTTATTCAAACAAACAAACAAACACACCAGAGTTCTGTTCCTTAAAAACAATGAAAGGAAGACGATTGCCTCGAGATACCACAGTGTCCTGAAACTTCAGAGGCCCTTGGTCATGTCAGTTTTGAACACCTCCATCTACGTTCTTTCTAAATGCCGTAGAAAGGAAAAGAGCTAGAAAGTTCCCCTGATGTTGCCTCTTTGCTGCCTATCTTGTGGACAGGTCGGAGACCTAGTTTTGTTTTTTTCCCTTAATCCCTTCATCTATTCACTCAGAAAACAACAACAAAAAACAACTCTCGGACAGCAGTATGGTGATAACCAGAGGGAAAGCGGGGTGGGGACAGGTAGAAGGAGGGAAAGTGGGGAGAAATGGTGATGGGAGGAGACCTGACTTGGGGTGGTGAACACACAACACAACATACAGGTGGTATGTTATAGAACTGTACACCTGAAACCTATATAATTTTATGAACCAGTGTAATCTCAATAAACTCAGTAAAAAAGAAAAAGGAAGAAGAAGAGAAAGAAACCTAGTTTTTGTTGGCTTTGCTTGGTTTAGGTTTTTCTTTCTTTCTAGGTTTTTCTTGTTCTTGCAGACAGCAGGCCACTAGGGCTGGCATCAGCGAGAACAGGGCAGAAATGAAGGGCCTCGGCCGAGCCCAGACGGGCTGGGTCAGAATCTGCAGTGTAACAGGAGCCCAGAGGATTCCTTGTCCTGTTCAGGTCTGAGAGGAGCTGGTGCCTGAGTATGGCTCGGCCCCTACTACTGTGTTAGGGGACACTGTGATAGGGGGTCTTGGGCAGGTTTTAGCCTGAAGGGATGTTCTTTGGAGCAAAAAACCAGAGACTTGGGGCACTTCAGAATGCAGAAGGTTTACTGATAAGACACGCGTGCATCTAAACTACACATCTGCCAGCAAGATCCGAGGCAGTGGTAGGGGTGGGCTGCCCTCTGCTTCTGCTGCCTCATAACTTCGGCTTCCACTTGACCCATCGTAACCCCCCCTCAGTCCTTTGCTCCATCATCACATCCTTTCAGCCGTGGCTCACGTTGGTGCCTGATTTCCTCCATTTGCCAGATCAGTTTCTCAAGAGCCGGAATCCAGTTGGCCCAGTTCAGTGCTTTGCTCCCAGGCTGTGGACTGACTAGACTCTTGGGTCAGCTGGGTGGGAGTGTGCAGGTGGTCTGCACAAAGGTGCCCCTCGAATGGCAGGCCGACAGGGAGGCCTGAGAGGTGGTCTTTGGACCACCCATAAATCTAATCGCAGGTTATAAGGCCCACAGTGTGAAATTCTGGGTTCCCTTTGGGAAAAAGCACTTAACCTGCTTCCCAAAGCAAATGTCAGTTTGAGCCAAGGAAATAGAAAACATTTCTAAACGCATTTAGTGCCGGACCGATTCTAGGGCAGGAAAGAGTGAAAATTGAGTATGTGGGCCAGTGAACTTTAGAGACTTATAATGATAAGATACAAAATTATGGATAGGCTGGGGCAGAAGTAGGTTTACACCTGTGAGTAAACAACTGTAAACACTGAGTTTATTCTTGTATTATTATTGGCTCATTAGTGTATTATTTTCCACACAAACAACTGCAAGCCTACCGTTGCCCCTCCCTGTGTGTGGTGCGAGAAGGTCCCACTGGCTGAGATTGGCTGGGTGATTACTCTGAGGACAAAGTTACCCCTTAACACTTCTTCAAAGAGCCTAGTAGTACAGCCGAGAAAAAAATTGCTTATTAAAAAAAGAGAAAACAAAGTAAAAATCTGAGTACTTCCTATTTATACTAACAGCATGCTGTATGTCCTTTTAGATTTTTAAAAAGTATATGTATACTATCATTTACTTATATGTAAATACATTATTTCTGTAAAATAGCATTAACATATACAGATTATTATCCCCCCAAAAGAATATGATAGACATCTTGAGGTTGTTATATAAATGCTGTTGTCTCTTTAGAACCAAACCCTAGTCATATCCTATATAAAACCTCAGCCCCAAGAATTCAGCAAAGATGATCTGAGTTGAATTGAGTTGCTAATATTTGCTCCCCCAGAGCCTTGATTTTAGAGTCCCTGGGTTTGGAAGCTGGGTTAGGGTGTGGCGAGAGCTACACCTGAGGGAGGGGATACCTTAGGGGTCTCCCGAGGGCGGGGGGTAGCAGTGTTGGTAAAATGCTGTAGGAGCCTTGGGGGCAGGTGGTGCATTTGGGAACAGGTGGAGTCAGGTGGATTGTCCTCCCCTAGAAAGATGGAGGGGACCAAGGTAGAGTCCTTCCCAGACTTAGGCACCCCCAGCTCAAGTTCTGTGGCACTCACCGTCAATCAGGTGGCTTTATGGGGCACAGAACACCCACCGATGGCTTCTCGTGCTTCCCTAAGAAGCCAGAGCCTGTGAAGCTACACCCCTGAAAGGAGCGGGACCCTGAGGACCTTGATCCCATGGCACTCAGCTCCTCCCCGGACCTCCTTCTGTGCATCAGGAGCCTTGGAGAGGGATGCACGGTTACAGCATGCCACCTCGTCCTCTCTCCTTGCAAAGGCTGCTCTTAAAATCAGCTCAGACTGGGAAATAATGACTGTGATAGACTTGACCTTTGAGAAAGAAACATTAGATCCTCTTTCCAGTAGCTGGGAAATTCAGTCCTAGGAACACAATTGTGTGATTCGCTGACAGAAAAGGGGCTTGTCGCTGTAACTCTCACCAATACAAGTGAGAGGTGGGCAAAAGGCACATTAAAATATTATCTCGTGGCTGCTTCCGCTCTGATTCCCGGGCGTTTGGTGTGTGGAACTGCAGGCTCTGTTTTCCTTCTTCCCTGCAGCCCCACACCCTGTTAGAATTGAGACAGGAGACCAGCTCATGACAGGCTTGCTTTCTTTCCTTTCTTATATAGTTTTATTTATGCTGTTAGGGCTGTTCCTGCTTTTTCTCCTTTTCCCCACATCCCCCTGGTCCCACCCCCGCCCCTCCCCATATCGTTGTCCCCTCCATGGGTCACGCAGGAACGTTCTTCAGTCAGCCCCTCGCCGTCCCTCCTCCACTAACTCCCCGTTCCCTCCTGCAGCTCTCGGCCTCACACACCCATGTTTCTTTTCCTCTCTTTCTCCCTCCTTTCCTCTGCCTCTAAAAGTAAATAAGTAAAATCTTTTTAAAAATCCATTAAAGAAAGAATAGTACGAGTACACACAGGTGATACACACAGTCCCCCTGTGCATACGTGCGCACTGTCAGAAAAAAGACAGGAAGGTTCATCAAAATGCTCATTGAGGTTACATATCATGGCAGCACTCTGGTTAATTTTCTCGTTCCTTTGCCTACCTGTATTTAAATCTTTTTTCATCTAACATGTTGAGAAGAGACCATTGCCCAACAAAAGGAGCTCTGCCTTCTAATTTTATGATTTATCTATTTCTTTTCTTTTTCCGTTCTTCTGAGCTACAGCTGGATGATTAACAGTAAAATGTGACATTAATTTAAAGCCTGTTTTTTTAACTTAACAATATAATCTGAATAGCTGTCTCTGTCATTAAATGTTTTTATATAATATCATCTTTTAATGGCTGTAGAATACTCTCTTGTACAGCTGCTCTATAATTTATTCAGCCATTTTCTTATTGTTGGACATTTGGATTATTTCCCGTTTTTAGAAGTAATAAATACTTCTAATGAGCATTCCTCTATACATGATGTTTTTCTGAGGATCTATAACTAGAGGTGTAATTGGTGAGTCAAAAGACCAACAAAATATTAAGTTTCTGATTCATATTACCAAATCGCCTTTCGTTAGAGCTGTATCTAGTTGTTTTTTAATTGACCGGGTATAGGAGTGTTGGGGATATATAATAATAGTTTTAACAGCGTGCACATTCTGCATCTACGAAGACTCAAGCTCGCTGTCCGGGCTGCTGTGGCCGCTCAGGGACAGTCATGCCCACATGCTGGCCTGTGTGGAAGTCACAGAAGGGGAATAGTCTTAGGTATTTGCGTCGATCTGGGGAAGGTTCAAGGAGGGGAGGCTTGAGGGAGACCTCGAAAGCAGGTAGTTGACAGTCGAGAGGTCAAGGCAACAGCTGACACGAAGTAGATGGCCAACTGGCCCAACCAAGCAAGAGGGTGTCTCAGAGTGTCTGGAGGGGAGGAGGCGCTGCGTGCTGCCCAGCGGAGCTGAATGGGGCCGGCGTTAGGCTGGCTGGGCTTGGGGCAGCCACCCCATGCTGGGCGAGTTAAAATGGGTCCCCGCCTCCGAGCTCCGGAGCAAGGCACTGTGTCTTCATTTGACCCCCACACTTGAGGATGCCTCAGAGATGTAAAGAAATTGGGCTTTTTCTCCTTGTCATTCTATGAGGGGGGTAGAAACCCAACCCTGCCAATTTGCTAGATATTCTTAGAAGGAGAATAAAACTGAAACTTTCTTCCTCTCTCAGCAGAACAGAATTAGACTCACCTTGTTACAGGCTGCGCTGCTACCAATTAAAGAGAGAAAAAGAAACTCTGCTGAGATGTTCGCCCCTTTCCCGCCGCGCTTATTTAATCCGAGTGGTTGAAATTCCCCCAGGACCTTAAACCAAATCGACCACCAAATATTGAAAAATAAAAACAAACTGTTAATTAGAGGGATTGCAAAGAATGGCTTTGCTTCTGTTTCAGAAAGTGGGGGACTGGAGAAGGAAGGTGTTGGGGGTGGGGCACTCCTTTAAAGGTGAGGAGACAGGAGTTGAGGGTACTTATCTTTCTCTCCAGGGATTTCAAAGCAAAGATGTGCAAAGATGCAGGAAGAGCCTGGACAGCACAGGCCCTTGTTAAAGCAGGGAGGGACCTCATTAGAGCTTGATGACAGCGGGTGGTCTCCCTGCCCTGCCGAGCGGAGCCTACGCAGGACCCACCCTGGGAGCAGGCAGTCTGCACTGGGGAGCAGGGGCCAGAGGTGAGCAGGGCATCCCAAGCCAGTGCAGACACCAGGGGACCGAGGCAGACCTCCACCTCCAGGAGCAGGCCTGGCGAGCCTGCGGTTACCTAAACACACAGCCACAGTCTGTCTGGAAGATGCTGTTCTCACTTGGGCAGGTCACCTGTCGGTGCATCTCCTTAGCCAGAGGAAGGGTAAGGAAAAGGTGCCATCCGTTGGCAGGGTGACCACGGTGCTCTCTCCCAGGTTGAAGTGAAATTGCACAGGGCCCGCAACTAGGTGGTGGAGCTCACAGCGCCCCCTGCAGTGTAGGAGTTGTTTCTGTGTGTACCACCTTCTCCCTCAGAATCGGGGAGGGTTTTGTTAGGTGAGAGGGTAGATCAGGCTTTTGAGGGGCCCTCAGAAACCTCTCCTGCTCCTCAATCAAGGCTTTCACTTTCCAAGCATTTGCCAGGCCCCCTCGTGTTCTCAGAATCCTCGAAATAGCCCTGTCCTGCTAAAAATATGTAAGGTTACTGACATCGTGGAAAGGAGTGAATGGGACATGTCTGTTTAATACTTTGCCTTTTAAAATTCACATCCAGTTTGCCAGATGGTAGGAGCGATATGGATAGTTGGCCAAGGCAACCAGAGAGAGGCCCCTCCTCATCCTCGGAGACCTCATCCTGCAGCCGTGTCTCTTGGCCGAGGAAAGCCCCAGGTAATGCCCACCTGTGAGCCCGCCTCCATGTGCCTTATCCCAGTGGAAGACACTGGCAGAAGATGGACATCCAGGCACTGAGAAATTCAGGGTGTTTTTTCCACTAGCTCCTTCCTTCCAGGCCGCGGTCTATGGTATCTTAAATCCTGACATCTGCTTCTTGCTTCGGGACTCTAAATATCAGATACCGCTTCTGCTCTTCGCTCTGGGGACAGCGTCTTTAAACCGAGCCTTTGATTTCTTTGGAAGACTCTGTTCTCCCTGTTATGCTCTGCAAAACTCTGGCTGTACCAGCAGAAGGCCTCTGTCTCTCTAAACTGCGTATGTGTGTCTCTCCTCTCAGGAAGAGCCAGCATTTCTCTGCACGCTACGGCAAAGGAAGGATTGTTCTTGCAGGATTCCTTTTGGTGGAGTAACTTCTTTCTCATAACAGCCACGCGCTTGCTCTCACCCTCGCTTTCACAGACGCAATTCTCTGTGCAAAGCTATCACCCAGCTCCCTCGTGAGGGCCTCTCTGGGTGTTGTTTTCTGACCACTTCATGGCAGGTGATAGTTTCAAACATGGAAGCAGTAATATCTCCATTCCCTGTGCTCTTCTGGAATACTCTTCCCAGGTAGGGTTTTTATCCCCCTCCTCTCTGTCTTGGGTCTGGGTGAGTTTGGGATTGCTTCTATCCATAGAGTGTGGCAGAAAGGATGTGATGTGGCTTCACCCTGATCTTCTCGGAATGTTCACTCTCTGAAACCCCTCTTGATCCCTATCAGCACCTGGCCACCAGGTGCAGAAGCCCAAGCCCTGTCAGGTGGTCCAGCCCACGGTCCTGGTGGAGCCAGCCTTCCACTTATCCCAGCTCAGGCACCAGGCAAGTGAGTGACGAACCCATCTGGGAGCTGGGTTCTCCAATTGCAGCTGTTCTAGCCCCCAGCTGTCCAAGCCTTCCCAGCTGAGGCCCCGGACATCGTGGAGGGGAGAGGGGCCACCATCACTGAGCCTTTTTTCCACAGTGATCCCTGGAACCCATGAGCACACAGTAAATGGTCGTTGCCTTATACCACTAAGTTTGGGTGGTTTGTTATGTAGTCATGGCAACGGGAGCATGAGCACACTTCCCAGCCAACACTGTGTGGATACGTGGTGATGGGACCAGCGGGTTCATTCAGAAGCGTTTGCACAACCCCCAAGACTTAAACTTCAAACCACAGCCCCTGCCCACCTCTAGTTTAGATAGAAGGAGGGGAGATCATGGAAGATAATTTTTTCTCCAAACATCAATTCAGGGATGTGAAGGCGACGGCAAACATTCACTACATTGCTCAGATTCCAGTACTAGTGTTATCATGTGAGGTTGCACGTTTTCTTCCCTTTGCTGCAGTTGTCTCTCCTCCTGTACCATCCATCCCTGCTCGGATCAAAGCAGGCCCCCCATGCCTTCTCTCCCTGGTTTCTGCTCAGATTCCATGCTTGTGTTAAGCTGAACCTTATGAAATGTCCTCTTTGTAGACCACAGGTGGTTAAGTCTCAACAATTTCATGTGGTTGAACCTAATGCTAACCTCCAACTCTTCAAATACTTGTACCATTGCATTGTAGTCTTAGGTTTTGACCTAAATGGGACTTGTTCCCTGCTTTCCTTTCCTGTCTGACTCCCCTATAAATTGGGTTATTCCGTATGATAGCATCTTGTCCTTTTCTCCATAGCACTTACCACAACTTAGAATTATATGTGCGTTTATTGTTTAACATCTACTACTCCAACTAGACTCATATAAACTCCCTGAGTGCTGCACATCACGGTACCCCGGCCCCAGCACAGGGCCTGGCACATCATAAACACTCAATGAATGTCAGCTGAATTAACGTATGTACAATGTGGCTCTCTTCATTTGCAGACAGTGTTTTTATTCTGTTGCCAGAGTGTCCTGTACACACTGGTCCTTCTCATCATATCTGATCTGAATGTAAGCTCCTAGAGAAGTGAGTGATTCCTCATCCTGACTGCCCACTAGAAACACAGAGGAAGAGTTTTAAGAATACTGAGGGGTCTGTCCTCAAGTCCATCAGATTGGAGTCTCCGAAGCACGGAGCCCAGGCACGGCTGAGAACTCGGTTCTGGACAGCAGAGGGCCCGTCTGCCGAGGCGTCCGTGCCGGGCACTGGGAAACACGCTTTCTTGCAGTCGCCCCAGGGGTGGAGTTGCAAACCCCAATCCGCCCATTTGTCCTCAGCCCCAGCTGACTTCTTTGAGCAGATCTGATATGGCCACCAATGACTAAGCTTTGCAGAACAAGCCACAGTCATTCTGCAAGTAACATTTCCCATGGCTGTACTGTGGTGGCCTTCACCTTTCCACAGACTGGAACGGCGTCCCCACATCTACCCACATGAATATGAAATCTCAGTTGAGAGAGCGTGTGCTTCCAGTTGGGCTCTGCAACCTCCCCTTCCAATCGCACTCCCGTGCTCAGGCCCGCCCTATAAAGAAGCTCTCCAGCCATGGCTTAATTTCTCCTTTCCTACCTTTCCAACTTGGGATTTTCTGTAAGTCACAATTTAAGGGGAGTCCACACACTCATCTAGTTCACGCTTTAAAAAAATGTCTGATTCAACTTTTTACGTTATTTTTTATTGTATTTTTTCATGACCACTTATTCCCCCATACCCTCTTCCACCTCCATCCACTCCCTTCTCCCCCACAATCTATTAAAACTTTTCTTAAATCTTTTTATCCATTTACCCACTTGAATACTGAACACCCCCTACATAGTCCTTCTGCGTGGCCGGGGCCGTGTCTCGCCCATTAGAGGGCACACCAGACTGAGTAGGGTTTAGCCCCGCCCTCCGTGAGCTCTTGCAACCAGAAACTGAAACAAGACGGTAAGTGCTATTTGAACAAAAAGTGGCATAGGGACACGGTGAGGAAAATGATTAATTATTGGCAGGAGAAATAAAGGAAGGCTTCACAAAGGTGGTGTTAACTGGACACTGGTAAGTAGGAGTCCACTGGGTTGGCAGCAGATGGGCAAGTGACAGATACCTGGGCAAAGGCAGAAACTAAAAGCGAGAATATACCCAGTAGTCCTGGATGTAATGAAAATAAGTCAAATGGTAGGTGCGTGTGTGTGAACCCTGTGCTCTGAGTGTGGCCTCAGACCGCCGAGGGCCCGCGCCTCCTTTCCTGAGTGTGGGCTGTGCTCTGTGCCTTTGTCACCCGCACGCAGTCACACACAATTCTGTTTTCACGCACTCTATTGATTCCACCATGTTTCTTACAGCGACAGCTTTCATAGACTCGTCTCATCACACTGCAGGTTGATTATTTCACTTTGTACACATTGTAGTAATTAGATTGCTTGCTTTAATGACATGACCACTTTTGCACATTTTGCCACTGACACTGCTGATGTAGCAGTTTATCTCACTTTACTGCATTGTTCTAATTAATTCCTCCACAGCCAGCTAAGCTGTTTCTTCTGGGAATAGCCAGGCAGGCAGAAAGTCTTATTTCCACCCCACTTTGGTATTCCTAGGGATGGGCAGAATTTTGAACTGGCCTTACTTTCCAGTAAATCCCTCCTGCCTGGTTCCAAACCAGGGATTTCTGTTATCCGTGCTGCTTTAACAAACCACACCAAAACTTACTGGCTGAAGTTGTGGGTTGATTAGGCTCAGCTGGAGGGTTCTTCTGCTCCACGTGGCACTGGATGGGGCTGCAGGCTTCTCTGATGTGGAACCTATAAACTGGCTTACCGACGTGGCGGGAAATTGGTGGTGGCTACTGTCTGGAAGCTCAGCTGGGACCGTTGACCAGAGAGCCTTAGGTTTCTCCATTCAGTTTTTCCACATGGCTTGAGCTTCTCATAGCACAGTCTGGGTTCCAAGAAGGAGCATTTCTGGCACACGCAAGCAGAAACCGCCCATTTCTCGAAGCCCAGCCTTGGAAGCGATGCAGTGTGACTTCTGCATTCTGTTGGATGAAGAAAGGCATGGGGCCAGCTCAGATGCAAGGCGAAAGGATAGAGTCTCCAGCTCTTGATGAGAAAAGTGGCAAAGAATGTATAGCCATCTTTAATTCACTACAGGTGTTTTCCCCTTAAGCATCAATTCAGTGGCTGAGGGCACAGTGTACCACAAAAGGTATTGCTGACACCACCCAACGGATTCACAAAGGCACACGTCTACTGCATTTCTTGGAAAACCAACCCAAAGGCCAGCACCACCCCATCCTTTTTAAAATTTATCTTACCACTATGGAGAGCAATTAAGTTCAGGAACTACACTTCTGTTTATACCTCTGGCACATGTGCTGTTGATGACCATTGGTAAATAAAAGCATGCTTGCGTTTTATTTTTTCATTTATATTTTGCCATTATTGAATTTTTGGTTGAATAATACTTACATATCCTTTTTGAATACTAAGCAAAAGAGCTCTCATCAAAGCAAGTCTAAATATATAGGTTTAAATGGGTTTTCTTGAGAACAAAGGTATGAACATAAGCACCATTTGCCAACTGTTCTGATCTGATGTTGAGATGAACTCTTAGCCTTGACAGTTGCCCAAGTCAGTATTTTCCTAAATATTGCCAAACTGGCCTGGCGTTTTGCGTAAATTTACTTGTTCATGGATTCATCTACCTGCTCGTTTGTGCATTACCTTTGTCCATTGCCACCTGGGTAACCCGCTTTGGCCCTGTTGATGCAAAGATGAAGGAGACAGACCCCACAATTCAAGGAACTGAAATGTACACACCTTTGCATGTAACATGCTAAACGATGATGAGGGCAATGGGGCCATCAAGCAAGGGGTGAAAGAACGCAGGCAAAAGGGCAATCCACTCTCCCTAGTAGAGTCAGGGAAGGCTTTGCAGCGTATGTGGGGGAAGGGGTGGCAGAGGAGCCGGGGCATGCGGCTTGGGCCGGGGCAGATTTGAAACAGCCTTGGATGCTGCATTTTGGCTGCCTTCTTGTATGCCACGATGAGAGGGCAAAGGTTTTTCATCAGGAAGTGATACTGTCCTGAATGATAATGCTTTTGGCACGGCAGTGTGGAAGTTGGAGAGGATGTCTCAGAAAACAGCTTCTAGAAAAAGCACACAGAGGGAAGAAGAGGCAGCTGGAGAAGGGTAGGTGGCCCTGGAAAGCCAGTGGCAGCCGTGAGGCCATTCTGGTGTGTGCCCAGGCACTGCCCTTGGGTCCCCCAGTCCTCTGTGATCTGTCTGGGCTCCTGGCTGCCAAGAGTGTGTCCCCGTACCCGGCTGTTTCTTCTAGCTGTGGCATCGCGATGGGGTTGGACTTCCTCCTCAGGCTACCAGTCCTTCTTGGCTCTTCGTGCTCCCCACGTTGTGGGCTCCCCAATTGTATCCTGTCAGATACCTCCCCTCTGTCATGCTGCCCCATGGCACATCCACCTCCCGGTGAGCCCTTCATCCCTTCTTTTGTCAGGATGGAGCGGCCAGAGAGCCCTGCCTGCTGCAATGCTCAAGCTTCTGGAAAAAAGAGAAAAAAAGAAAGAAATTTCAAAGCCCTATATAATCTGTAAAGTTGTGTGTAAACAGTATTATTGCTATCATTACGAGTTCCAGAGTTCTGCAAGTCCTTGGTGGGAAGATGCCTGTGTGTTTTTAATTTCCTCCAAGGCATTTGGCATATATGTCCTCAGTAGGTAATAATATGCGATGAACAGTAATAATGTATAGTTTATTCAGTATCTGTGTTTATCCCTTCCAGCACTGGGGTCTTGGACAACTTTAGAAAGTGCATCAAAATTTGCCCTCGCTGGTGTGGCTCAGTTGGCTGGAGCATTGTCCCATACACCAAAATGTTGGGGATTTGATTCCCAGTCAGGGCACATACCTAAGTTGTATGTTCGATCCCCGGTCAGGGCACATATGGGAGGCAACCAATCGATGTTTCTGTCTGTCTCTCTTTCTTTCCCCACCTCCTTCCTTCCCCTCTCTCCTTCTAAAATCAATGAACGTATTTTAAAATTAAAAATATATACAAAGTAAAAAAGTGTGCTGAAACTCAATAGTTCTTTGTTAATTCTTCCCTTTCCATTTTGGAATGCTAATAAAACAGCTGGTGGCCGTTAAAGCCTGCATATCGCGAGAGGGTAGGAACAAAGTGAAAGATGAGAAATCACTGGGACCGTGAGATATGACCCTTCATCCCCACGAGGGAGACCGGAACAAACGACAGGAAATAACAAGCGCTGGCAAAGATGTGGAAAAATTGGACCCTTCAGACATTGCTGATGGAAAGGTAAAACGGTGCCTTTGAAGACAGTTTGGCAGTTCCTCTCAATGTTTAACACAGTTATCGTGCGACCCAGAAATTCCTCTCCTAGATATGCAGCCAAGAGAATTGAAAACATATGTTCACATTAAACTGGTACATAAATGTTCACTGCGGTACTGATAACGGCCCAAGTGGAAACAGTCCAAATGTCCACCAGCTGATGATGCATGGATCGCCGGATGTGATGTATGCATACAATGGAATATTATTCTGCCATAAAAAGGAGCGAAACACTCATACATGTGGCAACATGATGGACCTTGAAAGCATTAGGCTACATGGAAGAAGCCAGTCACAGAAGACCACATATTATATGGCTTTGTGTATATGGAAAGGCAACTCTGAAGAGGCGGGAGGTAGAATAGTGATCGTCTAGGACTGGGTGTCGGGTAGGGAAGGGGAAAGGGAGTGACTGCCAAGGGGAATGGATTTAATTGGAAGGGGATGAAAATGCTCCAAAACCGATGTTTGTGCAATCCTGTAAATATACCAAAAGCCATTGAGTTTTATACCTTAAGTGGGTGAATTGTATGGCAGGTATATAAATGATATCTCAACAAATCTCTTGAAAAAAGAAATCATTGCTAAGAAAGATTTATAAGCATGTCAACTTTGGGTAGTACATATCTGTCTTCTAGTTCTGGCCATCCCTTCGTGATGAGCTCCTCAAGTCCAAGAGTGAAGCTGTGGCCCCTGCTGCAGTTCTCCCCTCCCCTGGCTACCAGTGTGGCTTGCTTCCAAGTCTTAGCTCTCCCTCCTTCCCCAGAGTCCTTAGTGGGCTGTTCCCTACTCCACAGCCTGAGTCCGAGTCCCTCAGGCTTTATAAATCACACTCTGCATTCTTCCCTCTGACTTTAAAGTGATCTGAGATACTTTGCACAACGATGAGGCAGCACATAAAAATAACTAGTAGTGCACTGATTGGTCTCATCTGGTGGTTTGGGGGATACCTGTTTGTAAAGTTCTGGGAAATGTGAGAAGCTACAAAAGGTTGCCTCTCATCCAAGTGGGGTGGCTAGATTTTTTATTTTCTTGTATTGATCAGTGAGGGTGCAATGATATTTTACCTCGTAGTTTTCCTGTAGGAGCGACATCCACCCAGCCTGCCGCAACTGCTGGGACAGCGAAATGAGCCAGTTACTCTGCAGCACGCCAGAGGCAGCCATAGACAAGGCAGCTCCTGGATTCACGGGCTGGCCAACCCACCGCATCTCCCCAAACTGCAAATGCAACTTGAAGTATACGACTTACTAAGGGAACACTTTGTTGCAGACAAGCTGGAAGAGTCTGTTTGACAGTTGAAGTCAGACCGTTGTGATTTTTACATAAAGACGGTTAAACATTGTCTTGACAGGTTTATTCTAATTTGGGAAAGGCAATAATTTTATGGGATGGTAACTGTTTCCTTGCAGTCATGATTCCTGCTGTTAATCTTACATTTTCTCCTAATTGGCAGATTGATGGGCTTCCAAGAATTTGCTCAAGAAACCATTTGCAGGGGAAGAAAGACAAACCAGAGGGGCTTGCTTTCTCCTGAAATACTACTTCTAATAAGGTGGGCGAGGGGCCTATTTTTGCACACAATTTACAAATTATTTCTGGCATATTAATGGACCTTTGCCATTTCAGTTTAATTTGTGTGATGGTAATAAATGTGCTTAGTTTAAAAGTTAAATACTACTACAAGACTTACAAAGAGAAACAGCAGCGCTTCCCCCACGGAACCCCCTCCCCCCGATTCCGCTTCCATGAGATTCTAGGAAATTCCTTTCATCTCTTTAGCTGTCCCTCCATTATTTACCATCGTATTTCTAAATAATAATATTACACCGCTTTAAAAACTTCTTTAGTCTTGGATGTGACCCCTTAGCTCCCCGCTATGGGAGGTCAGAGGTCAGAGCTCAGCGCTCTCAGATTCCTCCACCTCATCATCCTTGGAATTCCTGTTTTCTTCTCTGTTGGATCCTGTAGTTTTTATTTGCTTATTTGTTGTTATTGTTGTCAGTGTCACGTCTTACTCCTTCTTAACTGCCTCGTTTGGGTGCAGCGCAGTTTCTAGGACCTTTTCGAAAACGGCACATGGGAGATACAGTTTTAGATCTCATCTTTCTTTCCTGTCCAAGCTTAGCTGGGTATAAGATTCTGGTTTGGAAATTATTTTCCTTTACGGCCTCAAAGATATTATTCCATTGCCTCCTAACCTCTCTCTCTCTCTCTCTCTCATTTTTCTTCCTTATCCCCAGAACTCCACAATGTCATGATGATACAGTTTGCTGTGTTTTTCATTCATTATCCTGGGCCTTCATTGAGCCATTCAATCCAAAAACTCAAGTCCTAAAGGGAAGTTTTCTTGTCTAATTTCTTTGGTAAATCTCTGGTTTGTTTTATCTGTCCCATCTGTCAGAAATTAGACTTTTGAAATTAATTCTCCAACTTCCTCTTCTCCATATTTTTGCCTATCTTACTTTCCGGGAGAATTGTCAGTTATCTTCCAATGTTATTACATTTAAGATTTCGGTTATCGTGTATTTCATTTCCAAGAGCTTTTGTAGTGTTCACGGGAAATTCCCCTTTTCTGGCATCTTGCTATTCTACTTACTCTTTGAGGCTATCAATCATTGTCCCCTGAAGTTATCCCTCCTCCCTGCATTGCCTCTGTGTTCTGTACGATACTCATATCATGGGGCAAATAACTCAGTTCACAGCTGACGTGGCTTGAGCCAAATTAACAGGAAAAATTATGATTACGATTTTTTTCTTTTTTTGTTTTTGGAGATACTGCACCATACTGAGTCTCTTATTAATATATGTGACCTCTCTTCTCTCCCTTCAGTGCATCCTCTTTCTTTTTAATCGAAGGGCCATCACTCCATGGATCTGCTCCTCTTCTGTTTATAAACTTACAAAGAAAATAAAGCTCTGAGAGTTTCCTCACTCTCACAGCTTCAACTAGTGCGTCTGTGCGACTCTATACCGCTTCAGTCCACACGTCCGATCCGTCTCCTGCACAGCACCTCGTCCTGGGTCAACGGCTGCCTATTCGACATTTCTCCTCCAAGATTCCGACACGCTTCAGATGCAACGTGTTTGCACCAAACTGACTTAAACCAGTTTTTCACAAAATTAACTTCTGTTCCCAGCAACACCCCCGTTTCTCAGTTTCTCAGACATGAGCCTCAGGAGCCACCAGTTAGTCACTCTTGCCTGTGGTTCCACTAGCCATCAACACTGAGCTGACGCTTGCTCAGAATCCCTCACATCCACGTAGCGCTTCCCATTCGTTACTGTCCTTCTGTCGGGGGTGGGGGGCGTATTTGAGAGTGTTCTATGCACTAGAAAAGGTGGCGAGGCCCAGTGCTATGAAAGGTGCAGGACACGGCCTCTGTTCAGGGAGCTTACAGTCCATTACTGGAAGTGTGTGAGACTCAAGTTGGGGCTGTGAGGCTGTGTTCTAGATCCCTGCTGCTGTAGGTTGGGTTCTTGAGGAGGCAGACTCTGAGTTGGAGATGGATGCGCAGGATGTGTATTGGGGTACTCTTGGGGCCAACACTGGAGGAAAGGAGAAGAAGGAAGCAGGATTGGGCGGAGGGAGAAGTTGAGCTGTCACATGGTCTTCGTGACCTCAGCAGACACCAAGGGAGGTTCTGACGCTCCTCAGCGTGGTCCCCAGTTGGGGAATTAGGGCCAGGGCTTTGTACTGCCGTGAACCAGTCATCGGATGCAGGCCATCATAGGAAAGGGGATGACATTGGACAAAGCAGCTCTCTTTAGGGGAGACAGTCCCTAAAGGTTTTCTGCCTGCAACACTGCAGCAGCTGGGAGTGGCAGGCCTTCGTCCTTGAAGGGAAAAGTAGGTGGCTTGTGGTGGCCTTGGGCATCCATGGGATCTGTGGACTCCCGCCCAGCCTCGGACACCTCAGCAGTAGATGACGAACCGTCAGAGGTTGGCTGACTGAACAGAATGTTCGGGGACAGTGCGGTCACCTTTCACTCGTTCGTGTTACATGCTAACCACGCAGTCAGACTGTGTTAGGTGTTGGATTTAAAATGATAAAGTTCACAGGTGCTGCATTAAATACACGTGTAGTTTGGTAGGGGATGCCCGAAAGTGAGCAAACAGTATAATACAGTGAGAATCATAGAACAGAGGATTATGGTCTAAAAGTGTATCTTCAAAGAAGTTGTAGGACATAATACAATGCCCCCCCAAAAGAGAGAGAATACAAACTATAAAAGTAGCTTTAAGTATTCATTTTCCAGCACATGTTTTAGTTAAACTGGTGCTAAAAAAAATCCCTTGTAATCTGACCTTTAACTTTTCTGAACTATATATGAAAATTACCAGTCACCTAGAAATACTGCATTCACTGAACTGTTTTCATTCAGTACTCTTTTTTATAAGTAAACATTTCATGTTTTTTTTCTTTAAATATTTTATTTATTTATTTTTAGACAGAAGGGAAGGGAGAGAGAGAGAGAAGGAGAGAAATGTCAGTGTGTGGTTGCCTCTTATATGCCCCCCACCTGGGGCCTGACCTGTAACCTAGGCATATGCCCTGACTGGGAATTGAACCAGCAACCCTTTGGTTCACAGGCTGTGGTTCAAAGGGTGTGAACCCTTTGGTTCACAGGCTGGTGCTCAATCCACTGAGCTACACCAGCCAGGGCTCGTTCATTATTATTCTTGTCTTTTTTCGCAGGTTTTGTTTTTTTCCCTTTTCTGTGTGTGTAAAAATGAATAAATACATGCATAGAAAAATGCTGGAAAATTTTTATCAAAATGTTAACCGTGCTTATAACCCCAAGTTGTGGGCTTATGTGTAATTTTTCTCCTTTAAGCTTCTTCGTATTGTCCAAATACTCTATAGTAGTATCAGTGACTTTTATAATGTGGAGGAAAATACTTTAAACTACAGTGTGAGAGTGTTGTGACCAAGCCATGTGAACACAGAGGAAATCTCAGAGCAGTGGGTGCGGAAGAGGCTCTCGGAAGAGGTGCCACGCACGCCGAGCTTCGAAAGTGGGTTGGCACCTGGTGAGGAGGGCAGGGTGTGCGTGGCAATTCAAGCAGAAAGAATGAAATGCGCCCTTGGATCTGGGCGTGAAGACGCAGAAAGGCTGGGAAATGGGGAGCCCTTGCTCCGTAAGAGGTGGGGCTGGAAGGGGAAGAAGGGCTGGAGGGAGCAGGACTGTGGACTTCACCGGCCTTCACCCAGAAGCCCTGGTCGGCGGGCACTTCTAGGTCACCTTATCCACGGCTGAACAAGGGCCCGATCGGTGGGTGC